>VMBQ01005854.1:29753-61267 GCA_007657795.1 Dreissena rostriformis | reverse complement strand
CTTCTTCTCTCTTCACCTTGAAACCAAGAGCTTTCATTGCACGCCTTAATTCAGGAGGACTTAAGAATCTGAAAACAACAAGGCAACAGTCAGTCTTTGTAATGGTTGTCAGACTATAAAAAATCAGTAAAACTGTACAAGGTCCACTGAATGTAACCCTCCTATTTTAAGTTAAAACTTTTGGTGAAATAGGTGTTAATAGCTAATTGTTTTTTAATTGAAAGTAAACTATAATGCTGTCAAATGATAATTAAAGAGATAACAAGAACTTGCGTCAAATAATTGATAAGCTGCTTTTGTGGACAATGTAGCTTCATCTTAAATTTGAACAAGTTTTTTTNAAAAGGCTGGAAACTTAGTCCGAATACTCCAGCCTAATATTTTCCATGAATTTCCATGGAAAACAATGGACAATGTACGCCCGGGTGACTCTTAAGAGTATTGGTACATTAATATTTTTGAAAATATGTCCCGGTTCAGTCTCCATAAATATCTGTCAGCCCTCAGAAAAAGCCCACTAAAACTGCATGAGGTCCAGAAATTATATGCAGAGACTACATGGCCGGTATAATATTCAGATCAAGTACTTGCAGTACTCATTTGCAATTGACTGGCCAGTATTTGTGCCAGTAATAGTTAACAATGCCTGATGTGGCTAGTAATTATTTTGCATCTTTTGCAGAGACATAATGTTAGTTGATGATAGTGCTGCAACAATACATCGGTATATCGGTATATACCGCAATACGCATATTGTATTGCGATACGATTTTCATCATACTGGTACAAAAATTCTACAAAAATTCATCCACTTTTGGTCCATAAAAGCCATCCAAAATAATGATATCAAGGGAAACAAAGCAAATCTGTGTTTATTAAAAAAAAAAATTGTTACGTAAAAATAGCAATCTAAAAAGTCTATTATACAGAGTAGAGTTGTTACATGGGAGTCCGCAAGATCTACTTGTGCATGTCATACTGTTAAATTTAAGATGAAGCTTATGGAAATAAGAAACAAAAAACAAAATTAATTATATAATAAAAATGTAAATTGATGTTATTATAAACAGAAGTAATAATGATAAAAAAGGATGGTGTCAAATGTAGTGGTGGAACATCCAATTTGTTCTCTGACACACTTAGAGTGGCACCACATGAAGTAAAGTTAATTTAACAATTGTGTTATGTTACATGAATAAAACAGTAATGACTTGGTCATGTTGTACTTGTAGCATATTTATAATCAATTAATGTTAATGGCCCAGAGATTTATTGTATATACTACAGTGATATTTTTCCAAATTTTCTCATCTGAGTCCTGGGACTCGATAGCTTGCAAATCTATGAGTTCCGGAATTGAAAGAACGAGTCCAAATATTAAACTATATTTATTTTTAGAAATTTCAATGCATTTTTGGGACTCACATAATTCAAAACCTTGCATCCCCAAAGGTTTTTGTGTGTCCAGGACGCAGGACTCGCAGGTAAAAAAATCACTGATACTATACAGTATACAGTACACAAGTGCACAACATTTTTAATGTTTAATGGGAATATCCAATGGACAAAATGACAATACTAATCTTTCATAACAAAATGCTTTGTAAAGCCAAAAACAGAGTTTATTGTGTTTATAAAGCATTTTGTAAAAAAGGCTAGAATTGACAATAGGATATAACTAGAACCTAAACATACAATACAAAGGTTATGTTCATGTAATTTTAAAAGTTGATTTTGGTGATTAGCTGGCGAGTTATAATTCTGGTTTAAGTTAGCAATATATTGCAATACCGGTTTTTGAACTGACAATATATTGCAATACGGTTTTTGACGTATTGTTGCAGCACTAGTTGATGATACATCTGATCATCTCAAAAGTAAACCTAGCACTAATAATTGTCTTACCCATCATTATTGGTGTCAAAGAGCTCAAAAACAACCCTGAGATCTCGTATTTCTTGTGGCGTGAGGTTGTCCAGGATCCTTGTTGAGACTTTAACCCCGTGTATCTCTTTTTCATTTACTGGATGTGAAGTAAGAAGTTTAATCAACTGAAAACATACAAAGAACATTCTTTACATACAAAGAACATGCTTTAACTTAACATTTGGTATGAATGAACAAGGTTCTGCAATCTTGACCAGAATACTATAAGAGTAGGGAACTCTTCTCAACATAATAAATACAGCACTGACCGTCACACACAAAATGAGAAACTGGCCGGCTAAGCAAGTACCGAATTATTTCGACTATGTCCATGGTTTGGAATCTACCTGTATACTAAATCATGCCATGAGCAGAATTAAGTTAGACCCAGTAAACTCTGTTTAAATATTAAAGTTTTTCTATATTTTAAGTTTTCCCATAAGGGGAAATGCAAATGCAGCCCCCTACAAGAAGATCTAAGTTCCAGAATAATTTTTTAATTTACTGGACTATAACTTGTGAATGGCAAGAAAAACACATTATTTGTTGGTGTATACGTTAGAGCCAGTTGCCCAATTAGCTTGTCTGATGAATGAGTGTAATTTTAGTGTTCTGGCCGATGTGGGTTCAATACCAGCAAATTTTGAAGAATGTATGCATGCTAATTGTTTTGTTATATCTGAGACTGACATATAACCAGACTTAATGGCCAGCAGGCCTTTTCATAGCCATTTGGGGAATCAATTTCGGGATTGGGAATTTTTTCGCGCTAAAATCCACTGATTTGGGAAAATCTAATTTCATATATGATATAACTCTTAAAAATAACTCCAATTAGAAGAACAAAATAATATTTACTATAGTTATATACTACATGTTAGATGAAATTGAAATAAAATCGAGACATTATAATCATAAGACCATTCTTTTTTTGGAAACTGGGATTTTTTTTCTATTTGGGAATTATTTTTACCATTTTGCATTGGGATCGTTTAACGGACCCGTAGATAAGGCCAGTTATGAATGTTACGAATTTACCAGAGGTTAATGTTACGAATTTACCAGAGATTACATGATTGATTCATTGTAATAGCCTTCTTTTAATCATATCTCCCCCTTACGAAGGCCTTTTGCCTGCTGGTTTGGTATTGAGTCCGAACAAATTAGGGCAGTTAGGCACTTGTAGTGTCTCTTGGTAAGAAGAAGCGGCCTAGTAAGCTCAGTCAGTGCCAATCTTGAGACCTTCTATAAATAAGAATTGTCTTTGATAAAGAAGATTTTGTGCCAGCGCCTATTGGTTAATCCATAAGGGGTGAAAAAACCTGTACAAAGGTGTTCAGTTGGGTGTTAGTTTAACATTATTTACATTGTTAGTGTCTACAAGTGAATAAGGGGGACAATGACGTCTAATAAATGGCACGTTTATCATGAATGTAGAGATAACCTGTGATGGGCTTATTTCACTGGAACGACTTTTGTCTTTGGGTAAAAGCCTGTATACATCTAAATTAGTAAACAAAACAGACCTGCTCGCCAGGTTTTGGTGGCGGATGGAAATATGAAGGCGCCATTGGATCGTTTGAAGCCGATGAGTCTGATACAGACTTTTTGCCTGACTTCTTCTTTCCTTTCCCTTTCTTGCCCTTCTTTCCCTTCTTCCCTTTCTTCGGCATGGTTCTATACTATTAATGTAGATTGCACGTTAGAACACTTTTCACAAACACACATTCGCCATTTTGACGCTTTCTTGTTGTTATATGACGTCATAGGTGAAAAATATGAATTACTAACGACTCGCCCCCTTAACGACTCGCCCCATAACGACTCGCCCCGTTTTTTTATAACGACTCGCCCAACATGTATAACGACTCGCCCCACATAGATAACGACTCGCCCCATCATTACTTTTATGGTAGGATTTTTGATTTAATTTCGGTCATGTTTATGCTTTACTTCGATTTTATTGTGTTTTAAGTCGGTAAAAACTGGTGGGGTATTGAAACAATATCTTAAGATTTGGCAAATTAGAAGTTTGATGAAATTTGATAAAATGCTTTACTTTAACTTTCACCTTTTTCAGGAACGTCACAGTGTCAACAGAAACTGGGATACTGTATCGCATCCTGCATGATATGTTCAAGATTTCTACACCTGGAATTTTATTAATTCTTGCAATTAATATTATGCATTACCACAGTAACATAACTATGTTTTTGCATATATTATATATAACGACTCGCCCCATCATTTTTATTGTTACATTTTTAGCAACTATGTTAAANCATCCCGGGCGTACATTGTCCAGGGTTTTCCATGGAAATCCATGGAAAATATTAGGCTGGAGTATTCGGACTAAGTTTCCAGCCTTTTCCAGCGTCAATATTTAAAAAAGGGTGGAAAATTGTCCATGGTATGTGGAAATAGCCTGGAATTTTTACCATGGAACAATGTCCAGCCTGCAAGGAAAAACCCTGGAATATTTTCCAGGGTTTTCCAGCAAGCATGGAAAAAATACCGTCCGAATACTCCATGTAATCTGGAAAACCATGGAAAAACATGGATTTTTTTCCAGGGTTTTCCAGCCAGCATGTAATCTGGAAAACCATGGAAAAAAATCCATGTTTTTCCATGGTTTTCCAGATTACATGGAGTATTCGGACGGTATTTTTTCCATGCTTGCTGGAAAACCCTGGAAAATATTCCAGGGTTTTTCCTTGCAGGCTGGACATTGTTCCATGGTAAAAATTCCAGGCTATTTCCACATACCATGGACAATTTTCCACCCTTTTTTAAATATTGACGCTGGAAAAGGCTGGAAACTTAGTCCGAATACTCCAGCCTAATATTTTCCATGAATTTCCATGGAAAACAATGGACAATGTACGCCCGGGTGACTCTTAAGAGTATTGGTACATTAATATTTTTGAAAATATGTCCCGGTTCAGTCTCCATAAATATCTGTCAGCCCTCAGAAAAAGCCCACTAAAACTGCATGAGGTCCAGAAATTATATGCAGAGACTACATGGCCGGTATAATATTCAGATCAAGTACTTGCAGTACTCATTTGCAATTGACTGGCCAGTATTTGTGCCAGTAATAGTTAACAATGCCTGATGTGGCTAGTAATTATTTTGCATCTTTTGCAGAGACATAATGTTAGTTGATGATAGTGCTGCAACAATACATCGGTATATCGGTATATACCGCAATACGCATATTGTATTGCGATACGATTTTCATCATACTGGTACAAAAATTCTACAAAAATTCATCCACTTTTGGTCCATAAAAGCCATCCAAAATAATGATATCAAGGGAAACAAAGCAAATCTGTGTTTATTAAAAAAAAAAATTGTTACGTAAAAATAGCAATCTAAAAAGTCTATTATACAGAGTAGAGTTGTTACATGGGAGTCCGCAAGATCTACTTGTGCATGTCATACTGTTAAATTTAAGATGAAGCTTATGGAAATAAGAAACAAAAAACAAAATTAATTATATAATAAAAATGTAAATTGATGTTATTATAAACAGAAGTAATAATGATAAAAAAGGATGGTGTCAAATGTAGTGGTGGAACATCCAATTTGTTCTCTGACACACTTAGAGTGGCACCACATGAAGTAAAGTTAATTTAACAATTGTGTTATGTTACATGAATAAAACAGTAATGACTTGGTCATGTTGTACTTGTAGCATATTTATAATCAATTAATGTTAATGGCCCAGAGATTTATTGTATATACTACAGTGATATTTTTCCAAATTTTCTCATCTGAGTCCTGGGACTCGATAGCTTGCAAATCTATGAGTTCCGGAATTGAAAGAACGAGTCCAAATATTAAACTATATTTATTTTTAGAAATTTCAATGCATTTTTGGGACTCACATAATTCAAAACCTTGCATCCCCAAAGGTTTTTGTGTGTCCAGGACGCAGGACTCGCAGGTAAAAAAATCACTGATACTATACAGTATACAGTACACAAGTGCACAACATTTTTAATGTTTAATGGGAATATCCAATGGACAAAATGACAATACTAATCTTTCATAACAAAATGCTTTGTAAAGCCAAAAACAGAGTTTATTGTGTTTATAAAGCATTTTGTAAAAAAGGCTAGAATTGACAATAGGATATAACTAGAACCTAAACATACAATACAAAGGTTATGTTCATGTAATTTTAAAAGTTGATTTTGGTGATTAGCTGGCGAGTTATAATTCTGGTTTAAGTTAGCAATATATTGCAATACCGGTTTTTGAACTGACAATATATTGCAATACGGTTTTTGACGTATTGTTGCAGCACTAGTTGATGATACATCTGATCATCTCAAAAGTAAACCTAGCACTAATAATTGTCTTACCCATCATTATTGGTGTCAAAGAGCTCAAAAACAACCCTGAGATCTCGTATTTCTTGTGGCGTGAGGTTGTCCAGGATCCTTGTTGAGACTTTAACCCCATGTATCTCTTTTTCATTTACTGGATGTGAAGTAAGAAGTTTAATCAACTGAAAACATACAAAGAACATTCTTTACATACAAAGAACATGCTTTAACTTAACATTTGGTATGAATGAACAAGGTTCTGCAATCTTGACCAGAATACTATAGTGTAGGAAACTCCTCTCAACATAATAAATACAGCACTGACCATCACACACAAAATGAGAAACTGGCCGGCTAAGCAAGTACCGAATTATTTCGACTATGTCCATGGTTTGGAATCTACCTGTATGCTAAATCATGCAGTTTTTCTATATTTTAAGTTTTCCCATAAGGGGAAATGCAAATGCAGCCCTCACAAGAAGATCTAAGTTCCAGAATAAATTTTTAATTTATTGGACTATAGCTTGTGAATGGCAAGAAAAAACACATTATTTATTGGTGTATACGTTAGAGCCAGTTGCCCAATTAGCTTGTCTGATGAATGAGTGTAATTTTAGTGTTCTGGCCGATGTGGGTTCAATACCAGCAGTGGCCAAGTTATCCTCTGAGGTTAAATTTTGAAGAATGTATGCATGCTTATTGTTTTGTTATATCTGAGACTGACATATTACCAGACTTAATGGCCAACAGGCCTTTTCATAGCCATTTGGGGAATCAATTTCGGGATTGGGATTTTTTTCGCGCTAAAATCCACTGATTTGGGAAAATCTAATTTCATGTATGATATAACTCTTAAAAATAACTCAAATTAGAAGAACAAAATAATATTAACTATAGTTATATACTTTGTAAGATGAAATTGAAATAAAATCGAGACATAATAATCATAAGACCATTCTTTTTTTGGAAACTGGGATTTTTTTTTCAATTTGGGAATTATTTTTACCATTTTGCTTTGGGATTGTTTAACGGAGCCGTAGATAAGGCCAGTAAAGGCATGGCCAGTTACGAATGTTACGAATTTACCAGAGGTTAATGTTACAAATTTACCAGAGATTACATGATTGATTCATTGTTATAGCCTTCTTTTAATCAGATCTCCCCCTTACAAGCCTTTTGCCTGCTGTTTTGGTATTGAGTCCGAACAAGTTAGGGCAGTAAGGCACTTGTAGTGTCTCTGGGTAAGAAGAAGCGGCCTAGTAAGCTCAGTCATTGCCAATCTTGGGACCTACTATAAATAAGAATTGTCTTCTTAAAGGAAGATTTTGTGCCGGCGCCTATTGGTTAAGCCATAAGAGGTGAAAAAACCTGTACAAAGGTGCTCAGTTGGGTGTTAGTTTAACATTATTTACATTTTTAGTGTCTACAAGTGAATAAGGGGGACAATGACGTCTAATAAATAGCACGTTTATCGTGAATGTAGAGATAACCTGTGATGGGCTTATTTCACTGGAACGTCTTTTGTCTTTGGGTAAAAGCCTGTATACATGTAAATTAGTAAACAAAACAGACCTGCTCGCCAGGTTTTGGTGGCGGATGGAAATATGAAGGCGCCATTGGATCGTTTGAAGCCGATGAGTCTGATACAGACTTTTTGCCTGACTTCTTCTTTCCTTTCCCTTTCTTGCCCTTCTTTCCCTTCTTCCCTTTCTTCGGCATGGTTCTATACTATTAATGTAGATTGCACGTTAGAACACTTTTCACAAACACACATTCNGTATTGACGTTACATGATCTCTAATGTTGTGTCACCTGCTACAAAGTACAAACTGCGACATATAGAGATCCATTTCTCCGACGTCTGTCAGTTTGACACAATTTTTTCATTCAGAATATGCCTGCAATAAACGTATATAAGGTCGGGTATCAGGCATAAAACCGCTGAACGATGGTTATCAAACTATGCCGAACCTTTAATTCATATTCTGAATTGATTTCATTTATATTACCATATATAATATAACATTTTATTTTGATAGGGCGAGTCGTTATATATGTGGGGCGAGTCGTTATACATGTGGGGCGAGTCGTTATAAAAAACGGGGCGAGTCGTTATGGGGCGAGTCGTTAAGGGGGCGAGTCGTTACATTACCAAAAAGATTTGTGTTGTGAAATTCGCTCCAATTGGCGTGGAAATCGTATTTGATTTCTATCGAAACTTTTCTAAAGTTTATAGGAACTACTGATACAGGTTTGAGTAACTTTTATGACAGTTGTTTAATTCACTTATATACACATTCCTCTGTGCAATGCATGAGATTGGAGCGCATGTCAGCTCACATAACATCTTTATTATTTAAGTTTATATTGCTCCACTAGTCCATATAAACGGACTCCCACTCCCAGAGCCTTCGATAATTTTTGCTGTGGCGGCTCTGGGAGTCCATATGCACCCCTTCATAAACACAAGTGCTGTTCAGCGCAGCGAATCTGTGCGCTTCTCTAAGCAGACGTCGTTCGTGACAAATTTAGGAAAATAATGAATACACTTCAAAAACTTCAAAAACATGTTAAATTTACCTGAAATTTGAATGGCAACCTACGGATGTTAACCTTTGCATGCACCCTAAAAAAACACCACGATGTTTCAACACACTTTTCTCGCTGACATTTTTATGTTTAAATTTGAAACAGTGTATTCTGTATCGAATACTCGACATCGTTATCAACTTAGGCTACATGATACATCACATGTGCAAAATATTGGTGTACTGCTACATCACATAACCCGATGTGCAAAATATTGGTGTACTGCTACATCACATAACCCGATGTGCAAAATATTGGTGTACTGCGACCTAACCGATATTGGGTCAGTTTTCCAATATGGTGGATAGAGCGAACGAAAGATAAACAAAGTCAATAAAAAGCAATTATTTCTTGCTTTAATGGTACCATTTGCATGAGTTTGTGGTTACGACAGGTAAATGTTGATAAGTTTTTGCAGTTTCAGTGTTCATTGGCCCTTGCATTGGTGATCAAATTTTGCACCTTTGGACAAGAGTTGGCGCATTGCAACTCTCAGCAACCCCTTGGGTTATAAAGCTGAGAGTTAAATTATTGCAACTAATTGCTCCACATAACAACTAAAAATGTATCTTGAATGTATCATGGTCATATCAGCTTGTACGACCGGTGTTGACCTTTTATCATATGTGTCGTGTTCTGAGAAAACTGGGCATAATGCATTTGCGTAGAGTGTCATCCCAGATAAGCCTGTGCAGTCCGCACAGGCTAATCCGGGACGAGACTTTCTACCTCAACTGGAATTTTGCTAAGAAGAGACATCATTTAAACAAAAAATTCCATAAAAGCGGAAATTGTCGTCCCTGATTAGCCTGTGCGGACTGCACAGGCTAATCTGGGGTGACAATTAACACACAAGCATTTTGCCCAGTTTTCTCAGAACACGACACTTATGATAAAAGGTCAACAACGGTTGTACAAGCTGATATGACCATGATACATTCAAGATACATTTTTAGTTGTTATGTGGAGCAATTAGTTGCAATAATTCAACATAATTGCTGGCAGTAGAAAAGCATAAATTTGCACCGAGCTGTATATTTTAACATAAACAGGAAGAAAAATCCTCTGGTGTTTTTCAAATTCAATGTAAAAATAACTATTAATTTAGATCAAGTTGAACTTCAGAAAAAGATGATCTAATGAGTAATGTAATAGTTCATTTTTAGCACAAAATGACCTTCTATTCAATTCAGTTTATACATGTACTCACACAGCCCACATAATTGAAGATTCAGTTTATACATGTACTCACACAGCCCACATAATTGAAGATAAACTGTAATTGACATTTATCATTTCTGCTTCTAGAATGACTGCCAATGTACTAGTAATTGGCAGTGGTGGTCGGGAACATGCTTTATCTTGGAAACTGACACAGTCACCAGATGTGAAGAATGTCTTCATCGCCCCCGGTAATGCTGGAACTAGCCAATGCGGCAGCAATATTGGTAAGAACCAGCACAAGTTATCATTTTTCAGGTGCTTAGAAATTGATTCTATTCCCCTTAATCACACTTACAAGTCTTCTGGGGGCAATAGCCATCAGCGAATTTCTCATTAAAATCCATAAAAATCTTTTATACACACAATATTAACTTTTTTCCTTCTTTTTTTTGTACAGATCTGGATATTGCCAACTTTGCCAGTGTAATCACCTGGTGTAAGGAGCACAGTGTGAACCTTGTTGTTGTGGGACCAGAAGATCCCCTGTCCTCAGGAATTGCAGACCAACTGGCGCAGAACGGTTTATCTTATTATCAGTGTTTTTAGGGCTGATTTCCCTGCTAAGCAGTGTTACATTTCCCTTGTATTTCAGTTAAAATGTAGGCTTTATTATACCAAAAAAGAGAAACTAAATATTGGCTAATAATATTTCTAAACAATCCAATCAGTTTAACCTTCAACCAAGTTTGTGTTTAATCTCTGTTATCATTTGAATTAAGTTCGGCATGTAAGTTTTTCTCCACTTAAGCAATGGTAGAAGAATTCAGACTTACTCTGACAAACTGCTCTAATTTTCTGTTTGACACGATTACATTTGATCATAATTGAACACTAATGTATCAAGTGTTTTGATTGTCGCACTCTCAGGTATCAAGTGTTTTGGGCCCAGTGCCAAGGCAGCACAGATTGAGGCCAGTAAGGATTTCTCCAAGAAGTTCATGGAGAGACATGGCATTCCCACAGCAAGATATGGTAGCTTTACAGATGCTGATGCAGCAGAGAGGTTCATAGAAGAGTAAGTGCGCCATATAACATATGGATTTAAAGGTGGAGTGCGAAAAGGTATGGCCCTTTTTTGTTCCATTGGACATATGGGAATATTTCGTCACTTTGAACCCTTTAAGCACTGGAACCGAATTTTGAAGGCCTTTGCAAACAGTTTGGATCCAGATGAGACGCCACAGAAAGTGGGGTCTCATCAGGATCCAAACTGTTTGCTATTCTGATAGTATTCTGTGAAAAAAAATCGAAGAAAATGCTAATTTTAGAAATTCAGCAGACAACATTTTAGCAGACAACAAATTTCCCAGCATGCAAAGTGTTAAAGGTTGCCTGTTTTAATGCACCTGTTGCCTGTATTAAGGCATCAGTGTCTATATTGTTGAAGCTTGCATGTTTCAGCAATGATCTTTTTTTTATGCCCCCGTTAGGGTGGCATATAGCAGTTGAACTGTCAAGTCCATCTGTCCGTGCGTCCGAAAACTTTAATGTTGGCCATAACTTTTGCAATATTGAAGAAAACAACTGGATATTTGGCATGCATGTGTATCTCATGGAGTTGCACATTTTGATTGGTGAAAGGTCAAGGTCAACCTTCAAGGTCAAAGGTCAAAAAACAAAATCCAAGGGAAGAAACAAGCTTTAAAGGGAGATAATTTCTATACCTGCCAAATGATAAAGTGAAATTTTATTTCAAAGCGGCGTAGTAGGGGGCATTGTGTTTCTGACAAACACATCTCTTGTTTATGACGTATACTTGGCTAAGCATGTTTAATACATTTGTATGCCCACTCACTTTCTACCTCTGCCTAGTGTTTTAGCAGTTACTGGCATTTTAATGTGCACGTCTTAGTACTGGTTGAGGGAATTTTTGTGTAGAGCAGATTAACTGACCAACCACCATATGTGTGTGTTCTGAGAAAACTGGGCAAAATGCTTGTGCGTAAATTGTCATCCCAGATGAGCCTGTGCAGTCTGCACAGGCTAATCAGGGACGACAATTTCCGCTTTTATGGAATTTTTGGTTTAAGTGATGTCTCTTCTTAGCGAAAATCTAGTTTAGGTGGAAAGTGTCGTCGCGGATTAGCCTGTGCGGACTGCACAGGCTAATCTGGGATGACACTTTACGCACAAGCATTTTGCCCAGTTTTCTCAGAACATGCCACATTTGTGTAAAATTCTGCTTTTAAACTGTGCAAAATTACAAACAAAATAACACAGAGCTCCCTTTCGGTATAAAATTGTCTTCAGTCAAATATACCTTGTTACACCAAAATGTCATTTTGGGTATTTCTCAGAATTGTGTAAAGAAAAACTTTTGGAGGCTATTTATTGGCTAATGTGGCAAATGGCAGATTAAAACCCAATTCAAAAGTGCCTCATGTTTTCAGGGCCAACTTCCCGGCCCTGGTTGTGAAGGCCAGTGGATTGGCTGCGGGCAAAGGTGTAGTCGTGGCAACAAATAAAGCTGAGGCGAAGGCCGCTGTACAGGACTGTCTCAAGGTTTGTTGATGGGGAGGGGGAGGGGGTGGGGGTCATTGAGACTAGAACTACATCTTTCTGCTATATGGACCTAAATATTTATCAACATTCGGGTACTTTTTGGAGCTTTTGTATGAAACCCGCCTAGTTTTGAAGATCATTTGCCTTCTTGGGAAACTTTAAGAAATCCCAGATCACTGAGCAAATGTGTCGTGTTCTGAGAAAACTGGGCATAATGCTTGTGCGTAAATTGTCATCCCAGATTAGCCTGTGCAGTCCGCACAGGCTAATCAGGGATGACAATTTCCACTTTTATGACATTTTTTGTTTAAATGAAGTCTCTTCAATCCAATTAAGGCGGAAATTGTCATCCCGGATTAGCCTGTGTGGACTCCACAGGCTAATCTGGGATGACAATTTACGCACAAGCATTATGCCCAGTTTTCTCAGAACACGAAACAAATGTTTATCATTCTGGAGACTTATCAAAAGGGACAGTGAAAGTTAGTTACCAAGGTTTTTTTTCACTATTGGCCGAAGAGGTGTGGGACCTTATATTTTAGCGTTGCTTTTGTTGAATTTTCTATTGAGGGAAAAACATGCCTGTTTTGTTTTGTAATATATATATATATTTAAGTATGTTCAATATTTTCTACTGAAACAACAATTGGAAACATTTATTATTATAAAACAACAACGAAGATCTTTACATGCAGTGTAACATCATATTATATGACAACAAAAACTACCATTACTGCTTATCATTTGTGTACATAATTATAGTCTGGAAAAATTCACTCAAACAAACACTTATGAACCTAATACAATCTTCAACAAAATGGCAAAGCAAATTGAAAAGCAAACACAATTCAAACAAAATTCAGATTAGATATTAAAAGGAAATTGGTCAATAAGTGATTTGTTTCACTGTATATTTTCAAGGGAGATGTGGTGCCAAGGTAAAGTGTGTCCGTTGGATGTAAATTAAAATATGGAAACACTGAAATGTGTCTAGAAACTCTGAAGTTTGTCCTGAAACGCAGAAATGTGTTTTATACTAAGCTTACTAATTGAGTAACACAAAATACATAACAATTATTGACACAGATGTCCAGGTATAGACTACATAGTTGGTGCTGGGACAGGCAAAATTATCTGGGAGACATAGAAAAGGAAAATATGGTGCGCTTTGGCAGGGTTGTCATTTTGACTTCAAACAAGGGATTATTTTGGAAATGTAACCGATTAGGAGTTTGCATGATTGGGGTCTCCGAGGATTGGGGTCTCCGAGGTTAACGATCGGCACATTGATAAGCCGACACGGCGGCCCTTGGTGTTGGGCAACGCGGAGGAAACCCCGTAATTAACAGCAATACAATCAATTTAACTTTGTTTGACTTCCTGATTTTCAAATAAAATTACATTTATTACAAGTACACAGGGCCCTCAATCTATCAAATCTGATGCCGAATTTCGGCGGCAGTCCCCCACCTTAAAAGTATACTTTTTTCCCCTTTTGAAGGGAAAAATCCCCCTCCCAAAAAAAAATCCCCAAAAAAGGGAAATGCCGCGAAAATTTCTCCTCATGAGGGCCCTGGGTACCTTTCCCTGATGGCAAGAGAGGGCCCTGAGTACATATATATATATATATACAGTATTTAAACAATTTTTAATTACAATCTTTTAATTTTTGGCATGCATAGTAGCACACTGCTACCGCTGTGTTGCGCGGCGGTGAGAAATGTTGACTAATTGCTACCGCGCTACTTGATTGGCCGTAGGCCCACGCGATAAACCAATCAAAAGCCGTTTTACAAAACGCGCCAAGCTATCTGTGTCACAGTAACTAGTCAAAACGGGCCCAGGTCAAAACACTACGGTTAATTCCTCGTCAATTATTGTCAGTTTTGGAGATCAAAACTTCCGATCGCAATTTGAAAGATTCAGGAAAAAAACACCGATTTTTTTGAGATTTTAACAGATGAATTCGATCGGCAATCGGTTAATAATGACAAGGCTGCTTTGGTCATTGCAGTTTGCAACAAAAGTATGTGCTGTACAATGCAGTCCTTTTAAAACCAGTGCCAAATCTCACCAGAACTTTAAACTTTAATAAATCTTTGATTTCAGGCGAAGAAGTTTGGTTCAGCAGGAGAGACAGTAGTCGTAGAAGAACTTCTAACTGGAGAAGAAGTCTCAGTAAGTGGGTGTGTCCATATGTGTCGTGTTCTGTAAAATCTGGGCATAATCCATGTGCGTAAAGTGTCGTCCCAGATTANTTTTTACGTTGCTAAACCATCCATCGTATTATTTTGTCCAAAGTTATGCCCCTTAAGAAGTTTCCTTTTATCTCTGAATATATAGTGCAATATTGTGACAAAAAAAAACT
Source organism: Dreissena rostriformis (assembly GCA_007657795.1). Classification (NCBI taxonomy): domain Eukaryota; kingdom Metazoa; phylum Mollusca; class Bivalvia; order Myida; family Dreissenidae; genus Dreissena; species Dreissena rostriformis. Next base: position 46,324 of record VMBQ01005854.1, on the reverse strand, counting down.
TTGGGGAGCATCACCCGTCTCCGACGTTTTTTTGTTTGTTTTTTTTTCAAATCATCAAATAAGATATTAATAATAAGATCATTTGCCATAAAATGCTTATGTATATGTTGTAAATAACTATAGTATTTTACACACATGTATCATTATTTTTAATTTTATGTTAAACTTAAACTTTCTGTCCGGATTTTACACTTAAAAAAACTATACATCGATCTTAAGTAATATGAGCATTTAACTCAATATGGTTACGTTTTTGTTTTTTTATGTCAAAAAAAAATTATTGTTGAGAAAGTTTATTGATGTAAGGAAGACTGGTCTTTTTTACGATGGAATTCTTTCACGGGAAAAATCGATCACTCGTCGCGCCAATACATTTAACACGACAGTTAGAGTTGCGCCCCTTTGACAACTTTTGTTTACTTTCTACGCAACGATTTCCGCGAAAATAAATTACCGAAAATGAAAGGCTCGACGATTTCAAAAGATATTTCAGGCGAAAATAAAAGGCACTGGCGATAAGGACCGTTGGGAACGGTAGATATGGATATTGGGAAAGGTCCGGGGCTAAAATTGGGAAGCCTCCGGTAGGCTTTGGGAAAGGTACCGTTCCCCGGTACTAGTAGAAGGAAAAAAAAACGCTGGACAATGTCTGACAAAACATGTGAACAGTTTGATTGTATAGTTCAGGTGTTTTTCCTGCACTTAACACTACATGCTAGTACAATGATGCTATGGTGCTTTAGTTCATTGCTGCCAGATGCATGGGCAGCTATGATTCTTAGTGCATTGGGGCTATGGTACGTTGAGCATTGCTACTATGGTGCATGGTTGTTTGGGTGCCAGGTGCATTGCTGCTTTGGTGACACATGAATTGTTGCTATGGTACTCGGTGTATTTTTGTTATGGTGCTGGGTGTATTTTTGCTATGCTGACAGGTGCATTGCTGCTATGGTACTTGGTGTTTTTTGCTATGGTGCAGTGTTGCTTTGGTACTTCGTGTATTTTTGCTATGGTGCTGGTTATATTTTTTCTACATGTATGCTGCCAGGTGCATTGCTTCTATAGTGCCTGGTGCACTGCTGCTATGCTGACTGGTGCATTGTTGCTATGGTGCATTGTTGGCTTGCTATGGTGTTTGGTGTATTGTTGCTATGCTTCCAGCTGCACTACAGCTATGGTACTCTGTGTTTTGTTGATATGCTGACAGGTGCATTGTTGCTATGGGGCATTGTTGCTTTGGTGCCTGGTGCACTGTTTCTTTGCTGACAGGTGCATTGTTGCTATGTTGCCAGGTGCACTGTTGCTATGCTGACAGGTGCATTGTTGCTATGATGCCAGGTGCACTGTTGCTATGCTGACAGGTGCATTGTTGCTATGTTACCAGGCGCACTGTTGCTATGTTGACAGGTGCATTGTTGCTATGCTGACAGGTGCACTGTTGCTATGCTGACAGGTGCATTGTTGCTTTGTTGCCAGGTGCACTGTTGCTATGCTGACAGGTGCATTGTTGCTATGTTGCCAGGTGCACTGTTGCTATGCTGACAGGTGTATTGTTTCTATGATGCCAGGTGCACTGTTGCTATGCTGACAGGTGCATTGTTTCTTTGTTGCCTGGTGCACTGTTGCTATGCTGACAGGTGCATTGTTTCTTTGTTGCCAGGTGCATTCTTGCTATGCTGACAGGTGCATTGTTTCTTTGTTGCCTGGTGCACTGTTGCTATGCTGACAGGTGTATTGTTTCTTTTTTGCCATGTGCATTCTTGCTATGCTGACAGGTCATTGTTTCTATGATACCAGGTGCACTGTTGCTATGCTGACAGGTGCATTGTTTCTATGCTGACAGGTGCATTGTTTCTATGGTGCCAGGTGCACTGTTGCTATGCTGACAGGTGCATTGTTTCTATGGTGCCAGGTGCACTGTTGCTATGCTGACAGGTGCATTGTTTCTATGTTGCCAGGTGAATTGTTGCTATGCTGACAGGTGCATTGTTTCTATGATGCCAGGTGCACTGTTGCTATGCTGACAGGTGTATTGTTGCTATGCTGACAGGTGCATTGTTTCTATGGTGCCAGTTGCACTGATGCTATGCTGACAGCAGTGATATTTTTACAAATTTTCTCATCTGAGTCCTGGGACTCGAAAACCTGCAAATCTATGAGTCCCGAATTGAAAGAACAAGTCCAACTATTAAACTATATTATTTTTTTAGAAATGTCAATGCATTTTTTGGACTAGCATAATTCCAAACTTCGCATCCCCAGAGGTTTTTGTGAGTCCAGAACGCGGAACTCGCAGGTAAAAAAATCACTGACAGGTGCATTGTTGCCATGGTGCATTGTTGGCTTGCTATTGTGTTTGGTGTATTGTTGCTATGCTTCCAGGTGCACTACAGCTATGGTACTTAGTGTATTGTTGATATGGTGATTGGTACATTGTTGCTATGCTGACAGGTGCATCGCTGCTATGCTGTCATGTCCATTGTTGCTAGCTGCATTCCTTCTATGTGTTTGGCACACTTTTTTTTTCAAACGTTTATTGCCAGGTGCATTGTAATAATTGTTGTTAAAATACCAGGTCCCGTTTTTGATAGGTACATATTATGGGCAGAGCAGACATTTCCGCGGGGCGGGCCAGAGTCTGTGCTCACCAAGCTGCTGGAGCGCTGTGCCCGCCAGTTCAAGGACACAGAGAGCTACCGCAATGACGAAAGATACATCTATGTCTGGATGAAAATGGTATGTTGTACTAAAGCAATTAGTGCTGCAACAATATACCGGTATATCGGTATATATCGCAATACGNTTTCACAATTCAAATGGTTAAGCAATACTTATCATAACAAAATTGAAGATTTATATTATAAATTTGGTAAGAAAATCTAAGATCATTTGGCTACAATATTTCGATTTTGTTTTGGTGATGCCTTTGAAAGCGTTGCTTTAGATGTTGACAAGTTCAAGGAAAGGGAGAAGGCTCTATGGTTCACAACTATTGATGTACATTTGTTAAACAGCTGGAAACCAGTTCATGTCATGTGATTATATCAACCAATTAATAGCCCTCATGGTTGGACGTCTTTTGCATGTTTTTCTCACCAATCCATGAAGATTACAAGGCATGTTTCAGGTGCTTGCGTTCTCTGATGGTGTCTCCGTGTGTCTGATGCCTCCAGCCCAGGACCACAAGCGACTACTGGACCATGACGAGGGGCCCAACACGGGAGGCATGGGAGTGGTCTGCCCCTATCCCAAGGTAACCCGCAATTAATTATCTTGAGACAAATGTCAGGGCTTAATTCTTCCATTTTGTCCTGATAAGTTTATGGCACATATTGTTAAAGAAAATCTTATTTAGCTTTTTAAGTTTTTATGCCCCCGGTAGGGTGGCATGTAGCAGTTGAACTGTCAGTCCGTCTGTCAGTCTGTGTGTCCGTCCAAAAACTTTAACATTGGCCATAACTTTTGCAATATTGAAGATAGCAACTTGATATTTGGCATGCACGTGTATCTCATGGAGCTGCACATTTTAAGTGGTGAAAGGTCAAGGTCATCCTTCAAGGTCAAAAGGTCAAAAAAACTAATCCAAGGGAAGTAACAAGCTTTAATGGGAGATAATTTCTATACCTGCCAAATGATAAATGGAAATTTTATTTCAAAGCGGCGCAGTAGGGGGCATTGTGTTTCTGACAAACACATCTCTTGTTCATCATAAAATGACCCAAATTAAAAGAACACCCAAGGTTAAATGCAGACATATTTTAGGATTGCATTTGGGGCCATTTAGGTCAAGGTCACTGTTTCTAAAAATAGAAAAAAAAAGCTTCTGTCCAGAACTTAAGTTTGGCTGGAGATATAACAGGTGTGTGCCTGCAGACCTAGTTAATGATTACATTTGGGACATTTTGGTCAAGGTCACTGTTCATAAAAATAGAAAAACGGTGCCCACCCATTAATTTGAATTGTTATGGGGATATTTTGTTGAAATTGTGTGTGTCAGTAGCTAACATGCAGACCTAGCTTGAGTTTGGGGCAAGTTGGTTCTAAGTCAATGTCTAAAAATTGAAAAATAGTTTCTATGCAATAACTTAAGGTCTTTATGCGGACATTGTTGTGAAATTGTGTGTTGGTAGTAGTGCTGAAACAATATACCGGTATATCGGTATATATCGCAATACGCAATCCGCATATTGTATTGCGATACGATTTTCATCATACCGGTACGAAAATTCTAAAAACATCCACATTTCGCCCAGAAAAGCCATCCGAAATAATGATATCAAAGTAAACAAAACAAATCGGTGTTTAGAAAAAATGAATGTGTTTCGTAAAACTAGCATTCTTTAAAGTCTAGTATACAGAGTAGCATTGTTACATGGGAGTCCGCAAGATCTGCTTTTGCGTGTCATACTGTTATTTTTAAGATGAAGCTTATGTAAATACGAAAAAAACACAATTAATTACATAATAAAAATGTAAATTAATGTTATTATAAACAGAAGTAATAATGATCCAAGACAAATTACGTAACAGTATTCTGATAAGTTACACGACCGGCTTTTAAACATCCACAATTCTCTTTTTTTTCGGGTTATTAATCTTCTTGTCGGCTTTTGTAATAGTTCTCAAAATGGCAGACGAAACGAACGCCGAGTTTGACTTTATAGACAATTCCAAGGGAAAAAGTGTTGTTTTGGGCATATTTAAGTCTTAAAAGAAAGAGAGAAACAAATGAGAACGAGCAAGGGGTAGGATATTGTAAGCGGTGTAAGGATGGTGTCAAATGTTGTGGCGGAACATTCAATTTGGTCTCGCACTTGAGCGGCACCACACAATTTTGTAAACTGAGCAATAAATATGCTTTACCAGCATACCTGCCATACGTCCCGGATAATCCGGGACAGTCCCGGAAATGAAGAACTTGTCCCGCTGNGGTTTTTGAACTGACAATATATTGCAATACGGTTTTTGGCGTATTGTTGCAGCACTAAAAGCAATCATATGTTAAAGTCCTGCAAGTAATTTTAAAATACACCTAAGCACAACAAATCTCATGGCATGCTATTGTGATGCTTTTTGTCCAGTGTTGGTTGTGCATCATGAACATTAACCACACTGTAGAAGCATTTGGACATTGTAGAAGCCACATTAATTGCTCAATCTTAATGAATATTGGACAGATAATTTGTCCCAAAATATCCCGGCAGAGTTTGCAACTGGGTCAAGTGGTGCCAAAAACTAGGTCATTCAGTCAGATTAAAGAAAAAGATTGTGAACATACAAGGGGCCACATTCATTGCGAAATCTTTATGAAACCTGGTCAGAAAATTTGTCCCAATGATATATCGAAAGAGTTTGAAACTAGGTCAGATGGGATTAACTAGAGGTCACAAGACCATATGAAAGAAAAAAGCTTGTGAACACTAGTTTATTGCCAAACCTTCATGAAACTTGGTCAGAAAAATATACCTTTTTAACAAAATTAAGGAAACAATTGTTGTGTAGCTATAAAATATTGTTTGTTATTAAGTATACATTTTATAGGTATTTTTGCTTGCAGGCGGATATGTGCAACGAGCCATTGGAGATGTACAATTTCATGTTTGTACAGAACATTGGGTGTGAGCTGGCGTGTTTCTACGAGGGCTGGTCCTCCATGCTGGAGCAGGTTGGCAACTTCATGAAGGCCGATGCAGTGTTCCAGAAGGGGCTCACCAAAGGGGCCCAACCCCTGGACACCCTGAAGTACAAACATGAGTAAGAACTGGCACCCTCAGAAACAAACACAAGCAAGAACTGACACCCTCAAGTACACACAGGAGTAAGAACGCTCAACCTCATGTGCAAACATGAGTAAGAACTGAAAACTCAAAGTACAAACACGGGTATGAACTCATATCCTGAAGTTAAATACAAACTGAGTAAAAACTGGCATCTTCAAGTACAAATACTAATAATTAAGAACTCACCCTCAAGTACAAACACTATTAAGAACTCACCCTCAAGTACAAACACAATAAAGAACTCACCCTCAAGTAGAAACATGAGTAAAAACTATGGTCACTCACTGGACACAAAATGCGAACATAAAAAGAACCAGGCTGCATAACTGGAAACCATCCACTACAAATTGCTTTCTTGCAAAAAAACATACTAGTTTGTACAGAAATCAAATAATTTCACAATAGATGGTTATTTATGTATAAGTGTCCAGTTGTGATACTGATGGTGTTTGGTACATGTTTTAGGCAGTTCCAGCAGCGTGTTGCCCGCCGTGTGGCCACCAACATCGACACAGGTCAGGATGCAGCCAGCCCCCCTCCTGAGTCTGAGGGTCAGCACCGACAGGTCCTCTCACAGTTGAGAACCCTCGGCAAGCGCAAACAGGCACCTGTCAACAGGGCAGGAGCAGCTATACAAGGTCTCTTACTAACTTCCTTGTTATGAATCTCTGTCATTAATTATAAATTAAGACCGAGGTATAGAGAAGATTTGAATAATTACTATATATATATATATAATTTATTATGACAGTTTAGTTAATGACTGCTTGCATGCCTTCCAGGCAGTGCTGGAGTGTTGTCTGGTGGTAGTGTTGCCCGGGCCAGCTCCAATGTGACTGGTAGTAGCATCAAGATCTACAACGATGAGAACCAGCCTGCCAGTGTGCTGCCCCCGCAGACAGGCCAGTACACCACAGGGCCGCATGAGGAGGCTGTGAACAAAGAAAATGAGAAGAAAGCTGGACAGTGGCACAAACAGAAAGTGAGCACACTTGCTTGCATAACAGATTGGTCCCTTAAAGTTGAGGACACATCTGTGATGTATCAGGCAGCTGTTATTTTCAATATCATAAGAATATTGTTAATATTTTAATTTTTTATTTTTTTAACTTTTTTTGCAAAAGTATCTTTCTCACTAAGGGATAAGTCTAAACAACAGAGGTGTTGCAATTGTTCATTTAATGAGTTCATCTATAACAACTTAATATTTGTATATTTTTGTGTAAAAATAACGTTACACCTTTCAGTTGAAGCAGACAAGCTGTGTTCCTGTGTCGGAGGTTCTGCCCTTCACAGTGCATGTGGATGCTGAGGACAAGAACCTCAGGTGACCTGCCAACAGCAAATGTGCACTGAACACAAATCATTAAAATAGCTCTACATTCACCTGTGAATATAACAACAACTACTTGTATGCCCCAACGGAGTGGAACAACATTTCTCTTATCCTTCTATACATCCATACAAATGTTTGTGTACACCACTTCTGGATTGATTTTGCTCAAACTTTTACAGCCTTATGACCTAAATGTTTACATGAACATTAAAAAAAGAATTTCAGCAGCGACCAGTTTTCACAGAATATTGGCCATTTTTACAGTATCAAACATGTAAACAAGATTTTTTGTTTTTGATGGAAACAAGTTAGTACTCTTGAACTGATCAGTGGATCTGACTGTGTCAAAACATGTATTGTGTAGTGCCTTTGACTTATCTAACTTTTAAATGTCTTTAATATCGGTGATCTATCAGCATCTCATTTCAATTAGTTTTCGGTCAATTTAGGCACAGGTTTGCCCTTTATCTCTAGTGTGACTGTCCCATTTCAAGTTTTTCCATTTGCCGATCTGGATCCTGCGATTTCTCAAACAGTACTGAAGATACAGTGACAAGTATTTGTATCACTATAAAGTGCCAAGTGGGGATTATGCACGACCTTCTGTTTTTTACAAGATGACACATCAAGTCACTGTTACTAAAAATAGAGCAACATTTTATATTGTGCTTTCTCAAATAATTACAAAATATATGATGATGAAACTTTGTATGCACATTTGGCATTAGGTTTGCCATAGGTCTGTCAATCCTCTTCTTTTCATTCGTTGGTACATCAGTCCATCAGCAAAAACTGAAATAACTCAACAAGTAAATGCAATCACGTAACTGTTCATTATAATGACAGAATTATTTATAATCATTAATGTGTCCAAATTTCAAATGACAGGTGACTTTTACTTAAAATTGAGTTGCTCTATATACTGCAATTACTCAAATTAACTTAGCATTATAATCATGTAACTTGATATACAATTGAAAAAGACTGGGAGATTGATGCTCAACATTTGTATACCCATGCAAACAAAGTTTGTTAGACGGGGTATATGTGTCGTGTTCTGAGAAAACTGGGCAAAATGCTTGTGCGTAAATTTTCATCCCAGATTAGCCTGTGCAGTCCGCACAGGCTAATCAGGGACGACAATTTCCGTTTTTATGGAATTTTTCGTTTAGATGATGTCTCTTCTTAGCAAAAATCCAATTTTGGCGGAAAGTGTCGTGCCTGATTAGCCTGTGCGGACTGCACAGGCTAATCGGGGATGACACTTTATGCACAAGCATTATGCCCAGTTTTCTCAGAATGCGACACATATTGTTTTTCCTCAATTAGTCAGTCGATCAGTCTGCCTCTCATCCTCACATTACACGTGTACAGATATAGGGCAATATGAATGTAATTCACAAAGAGTTTATACAGCATATTTTTATGACAAAATAGAACTTAGGCCTCAGTAATTTTTTTCTGTATATACTTAGAGAATATTAAACTGTTCTGAGAACTTTAATTGTTGAGTTAGGCTTGTTTAGTTGTATCATACCATTTAGGTTTATATTAATATCCATTTCACTCATTTTAGAACTCCAGCAAAGGTACCAGATATTGGGAAACAGGTGTTAAGGTAGGGCATTCTTGATACTTCTGTTAACTACCCATTCTGAGGTGTTGAGAATACAGAATATATTCTAGTAAGATATTAAATGTATACATCTTGTGAAAACAGTTAATGGACAAAAGACTATTATTCAAGTCATATTTGCTATCTCTCCTCACTATTTTTGCACTTATACAGTCAATAATGATCAGAGAAGAAATATAAATGCATGGCACATATTGTGTGTGAACAAATGTTTCGGTTGGTTTTGTTTCAGTTTGAGGAAGGAGGATAAGTCGAGCACCAGCGAATATTTACAGACAATGTCTGTGGCCGCCAGTGTGGAGGAGCGTAAGGAGCGAGCGATGTACTGCAAGAGCAAGGTGTACTGTGGCCTGGAGGAGTTCAGCCTGGAGGAGTTACGGGCCATGATGTGGACACGCAAGCAGCGCCAGGAACAGTGCCAGGCACAGGAGAGGGCCCTCACAGGTCTGTACACATGGCACCTGTCTCTATCGAGATAGTTTAACTGCTTTTAATGTATCTTTATTGTTTATTAAGAAAAAACAATTTAAAAAAAGAGGGGCAGCTACTCTTTTTGAAGAAAACCAGACTTCAACGTGTCAGCTATCATAACAGGTTTTCATTCTGAAAGTTTGGTGTTGGGACACAGGGACACGAATGAATATCATTAGCGGACGATACAGAACTACATAAGGCTTTTACTTAGTGGAACCAGTCGACCATCAATGAATACATGTTAAAACATCACATTGAATGGCAGTTCAGCCCTTCTAGTCATAGGGGCGTTGTCTGAGAGCGGCTTTTACGGTCAACTCGAAGCATTCTCAAGGCTTCTGCTCTGGAGCAACTACTTACAGATAAAAAGCTGTTAACATTGATGGCTGAAGCAGAGCGAATTCTTAACGATAGGCCTATCACGCGTGTGAGTAATGACCCAAAAGCCCAACCGGCCCTTACAGCAAACATGCTTCTGCTCATGAAATCCAATGCTTGCCTTACGAGAGGGATATTCAATAAAGACAACGTACGGAGGGGACAGTGGCCTTTGGGACGAGTTGTCAAGGTCATTCCTGGAAGGGATGGGCACGTGCATAGCTGTGTAGTTTGGACTTGGGGGTTACCAATCAGTGAAATTAATTACTCAACTGTGCTTGTAAGAGACTGCGATATAAGACTCCATAGACATTTACAATCCTGAACTAGGGTTCTTAGATACATGTATGTATTTGTTGAATAACTCATGACTCGCGGTTATTGAACCCATGAATAAATGATAGTTATAAAAGGTTATGTATTTCATGTCACTTATGTAAATTGTATAATTATTTTAACATTGACACATCAAATTGATAATTCTTCTTCAAGTCACTTTAAAATTGTTTGAATTGTTATATACAATTGTTGTATTAAAGACTATTTTATTTTTATCATCTGATATAGAATTTCCAATGTAATTTCTTTCAACGATGAAATTGTTTGTCACAGTTATGTTTGTTGTGCAACTGTTACAATTTACATAAAATATGCATTAATGAATCAATATGAATTATGTATCATTAATGATAATTTTAAGTATATAATACTCACCTGTCCAGTTCTTATGATGCGGTATGAATGTTATATGTGCATATGTGATGATTTCATACATGTTTTATATAGTAAATGATGTCACATATAACTATGTTCTTTATTTAGATTATTTATGGTGAAAAAAAGGAGATAGTACTAGCATACTTATTTCACAGTGAATGCAATTACCTATTAATGGCTATTATTGCATCTGTTTGTACTTATTCTTATCACTTATTATAGATGTTTTTGATGATAAGTATATTAATTAATGAAATTATTTACAGATTTCAAGTTTACTTGGCTAGTCGTACGCATGACTGTTTGGGTTTCCCCTGGTAAAATATTGTTTACCTTGTCAGTGTCATAGTGAGTAATGCTTGTCTGCTTTAGGCAGAATGTATATATATGTGTTCCAATTAGTATTGCTAATTGAAGTGTAATTGAAATTTAATTGACATTTAGATGTCTCTGGTTTAAAAGACCATACAGTTTACTATGCATGATATGTGATGAAATACTGAGATATTTCATTGCGGGGAGTATAAGAACCTACGCTCTTATGTTTCGCGCCATGACGTCACATGCATTTACGCGTTTTATGTCATATTATAGACGTCATAAAGTTCATTGATAAAAACAATATTTGTTAAACATTTGTGGAAAACATCACAATCGGTATTATAATTTATTTATTTATTATAATATATTAATTAATTAATTGTAATGTATTTATTAAAGTGTGCATAAATTAAGTTAATGTAATTAAATTGAGTTGTTAGAATAATAATTATTATTATTTAACGTTTCTTTACATTGGTCCTATAATTTGAATGTATTTGTTTTATTATGCCCCCTTTNATAACTTTGGACTGCACAGTTACTTAAATTGCATTAAATTAATTTCTAAAGCCTTGAACACCTTGTTGTATTGTGTTGCCATTTACAGTCCAACCCCTTTTAAGCAGCCTGTCAAGAGAAACGGCCAAATTGGCTGCTTAAGCGGGGTGGCCTCTTAAGAGGGGGTTGCATCATAGGGTGTTGATGAGTGCATGGCCAACTGTTCAATTTTTTTATAAACAAAATGGTTAATATGTGTGCATGTACTTATATTATATATATTGTTGTATGTCTATTGCCTGTGCAGTTTACAGGTATTTTGTGTATTTAGTTTAAAACTATTTATATCACCTGGCCTCGTGTTCATAAAACGATTTTTCAATCGAAAATCGATTTTAACTGACATCGATTTTCATTTTTGCCCATCAACTACAATGGAAATCCATTTTCAATGACAAGCAAAATCGATTTTCGATTGCAAAAATTGTTTTGTGAACACGGGGCCTGGATTGTATTGAAAGGCTAAGGCTTATTGCAATGCTCTTGATTTTGTTTCCTGGGTACAACCTGTACTTGGTGTCTTTGGGGAAGATCTAAGGAACGCTTAAAAAGGCGGTTATCTAATCCATGACCTTCCGATGGCTAGGCGGTCACCATATCCACTACGCCACAGCGACCTATAACTTGTGTATTTGCAGCTGGGTTTCTCAGATTTAAAACGAATCAAAGAGGAGATCCTTCAGAAGACTGTAGATGGAATGAGGGAGGAAGGAGCACCTTATGTTGGTAATTGATCATAATTTGAGGCTCTTTCTGGCAAAACTGGGTTTGATGCATGTGCGTCAAGTCTGCACAGGCTAATCTGGGATGACACTTTCTGCATAAAATGGATTTTTTGCTAAGAAGAGACTTCCATTAAACAAAAAAAACCATAAAAGCAGAAAGTGTCGTCCCTGATTAGCCTGTGCCATTTCACAGGCTAATCTGGGATGGCACTTTATGCACATGCATTAAGCCCATTTTTCCCAGAATCAGCTTATTTGATCTTTTCTTGTACAGAATCCTCATTTTTATTGGCTAAGGCAGGTAACATGGGGGATTAAATTTTCCATAATATGTCAGGAGGTCAATAATGGTTTATATCCAGTCAGTAAAGTTGTGTTGAATCAATCACATAATGGAAATAAACAAGATGTTGTCATAGGATAAGTCTAGCTAAGTAAAATCATTTCTTTAAAGCTTGGGTATAATAACATCGATCAATTTGAGGAGCATACAAGACCTTTTGTTTATCACCAGACTTCAAACTTATCTTTATTTGGTTGGGATTTGCAAGGGTATGGGACTCTTGTATTACTTTTAAATCTGTCAAAGACTTGTTCCCAATTGTTTTTGTCCCCTACCGGTTTCACTGGAGGGGACTTATGGTTTGTGCTCCTTCTGTCAGTCAGTCTGTCAGTCAGTCTGTCAGTCAGTCAGTCAGTCTGTCACACTTTTCTGGATCCTGCGATAACTTTAAAATTTCTTCATATTTTTTCCTACGTCTAGAATTCTGGTTGCTGTGGCAACGAATACTTAAAAAAAAAACGAAAAAAACTGACTATGGTGTAGCCGGTAGGGGACATCATTGCTTGGCAATAGTCTTATTTAATTTGATCTGTGTATTGTTTGTGTAGGTGTCTTGTACGCTGGTCTCATGTTGACTGACAGCGGGCCCAAGGTGCTGGAGTTCAACTGTAGGTTTGGGGATCCAGAGACGCAGGTAACACAACAATCCAGGCAGCTGTCTGGCAATATCCTTGTGCTGTGTATCAATATTGGTGGTTGTACAATTGATTGATCCATTCAAGTTGTAAGGCAAACAGCGTAGACCCAGATGAGACGCCGCATAATGCCGCGTCTCATCAGGGTCTGCGCTGTTTGTTTCTTTCAGACAGGCCATCATATTGATCAGTTGGTAGAATATTTGTATAAGCAGTAGAACCATTTGTTAAGTAGCAAGGTGAGACGCTGATGTTGTATTAGCAGTAGAACCATTTGTTAAGTAGGAAGGTGAGACGCTGATGTTGTATAAGCAGTAGAACCATTTGTTAAGTAGCAAGGCGAGACGCTGATGTATAAGCAGTAGAACCATTTGTTAAGTAGCAAGGTGAGACGCTGATGTTGTATAAGCAGAAGAACCATTTGTTAAGTAGCAAGGTGAGACGCTGATTGTATAAGCAGTAGAACCATTCGTTAAGTAGCAAGGTGAGACGTTGATGTATAAGCAGTAGAACCATTTGTTAAGTAGCAAGGTGAGACGCTGATTGTAGAATATTTGTATAAGCAGTAGAACCATTTGTTAAGTAGCAAGGTGAGACGCAGATGCATAAGCAGTAGAACCATTTGTTAAGTAGCAAGGTGAGACGCTGATGTTGTATAAGCAGTAGAACCATTTGTTAAGTAGCAAGGTGAGACGCTGATGCAAACTTTACGTTTACTTGTATTGAACAGGATAAATTTGTAATCACTTGGGTGCAATATATATGCTTACTGTCAAACTATCAGTAATCATGAGGTCAATATCCACTCAGAGAAGGGCAAACCAATCTTTGGTATAGATGTTCAAGAACTGGTTCTAAACAATTTCTCTGCAAGATGTTTGATTTTGGCATTCTTAAAAATCATCAAATAGTGTTACACTATATATGATTGTGTGGGGGTCTGTCATGCAAAAATGCCCCCNCCCCCCCCCCCCCCCATTCTCTGATTCAAGTATGACATTATTAAAAATCTTCAAATAGTGTTACACTATATAGTATTGTGTGGGAATCGCTCATGCAATTATTTCTCCTCCCCCCGACTTGCACATCTCTGATTTAAGTATGGTATTATTTTATTTGCATAATTGTGTTCTTCTAATTCTGCTGAACCACTAACATCAGTTAATGTGAAGCATAGGAAAAGTGTGAGTAATTTGACTAACAACCTGTGACCTCTTGATCGATAGGCTGGAAATATATCCACTATGCCACCACAACCTCGTATAAGTCTCTTCATGTCTCAAAATGAGATAACATAAAGTGTTAAATTGCACTGTAAGTCTCTTAATTTGACATGAGTGAGATAAATAGAGAATACTATGTTAGTGTAACTGTGCACTTGAATTTAATCTGACCAGTTGAAGAAAGGTTTACACAGCGAGGCATGCAATAAAATAAAACTGTTATTACATGACACACCAGGCGATCCTGCCGCTGATGAAGAGTGACCTCTACAGGACGTGCCTGGCCTGTGTCTCAGGCTCCCTACACGAGGAACCCCCACAGTTCGAGACTCAGATGAAGACGGTTGCCGTGGTGATGGTTTCTGGCGGCTACCCTGACAAGTACAAGAAAGGCCTGCCCATTACAGGTATTATTACCATTTGTGTTAATGTAAAAGGTTTTGTTGTCATGCACAAAGTGTTATCATGTGTCTTGGTGGAGCTCTAATTAGGTCATCCCGCTAAGATATTTAGCAGCCAGTAAAGTTGAGATATAGAGCGAATATTCCTGCTGGAAAGTGAGCGGCATTACAAAAAATTAACACAAGTAATGAAAGGTATAAAATGGCGAAAAATATCTCGGCATGGACGTCACCATCTTGGCTATCACATGATTACCCCCTCTGAGTTCATATTGGCTTTATTTTTGAAATGAAGACTGTTATATAAGCCCTCAGCCATCGGTCTCAGGCTAATACTGCTGTCTTCAGCCCAATAACAAGGACAATATGAATTCAAAATATTAAGAACATATCCTAATAATAATTATATCCTATGAAATATTTCGAGAGATTAATGCAAAACAATCTGATTATGAAATATTAAGCTTTTAAACCCGTTTCAAATTCATCAGTCTAAATGCACATGTTTCAGGAATAGACCAAGCCCAGCATCTTGGATTGACCGTGTTCCAAGCGGGTACGACCCTTGCAGAAACGGGCCTGGTGACCAATGGGGGACGAGTGCTGGCTGTCGTGGCAACAGAGTCTGACTTTGAGACGGCCACCTCGGTGGCACAGAAGGGTGCGGCCATGATCAAGTTTGAGGGGGCGTTCCACAGAAAGGATATTGGGCTTAGAGTTGTGTCCAGGTGAAATTTTGTTGTTATTTAATATGACGCTTGCTCTGGGAAAACAGGGTTTTATGCATATGAGTAAAGTGTCATCCCTGATTTGCCTGTGCAGTCCGCTTAGGCTAATCAGGGACGACACTTTCCCCCGAAATGAGATTTTTTCTAAGAACGGGCTTCCTTTAAGCGAAAAATATCAAAGAAGCGGAAAGTGTCGTCCCTGATTAGCCTGTGTGGACTGTGTAGGACGAATCTTTACGCAAATGCATTAAGCTCCGTTTTTCACAAGCAAAGCTTTTATATAATTGCAACTCAAATAATGCATCATCTTGATGATTAAAACAATCTTCGTGAAAATCAATCTGGTTAAACAAAGTGCATTAAGAGAAACAAATATTTCAATCAGATAAGTCAGATATACGATTTGCATAAGTACTGGGCCTATCAATACAGAATAAAACGAATTGGTTTCATATACTTGTCGATTAATAGCAAATAAATGCGTTTTTAGCTGGACTATTATATATGAAATATATATAGTGGAGCTATCCTACTCACCCCGTTGTCGGCGTGAGCGTGAGCGTTGGAATGTTTAAGTTTGCGTACCACCTCAAATAATTTCTATGTCCCTTGACATATTGCTTTTATATTTTGCATACTTCTTTACCAACTTGACCCCAATCTATAAACATGAGCAGACAACTGTATCAAGCATTTTGTAAGAATTATGGCCCTTTTTATGTCCCCCAGTCTATACTGGGGGACATATTGTTTTTGCCCTGTCTGTTTGTTTGTTGGTTTGTTTGCACAAACTTTAACATTGGCCATAACTTTTGCAATATTGAAGATAGCAACTTGATATTTGGCATGCATGTGTATCTCATGGAGCTGCACATTTTGAGTAGTGAAAGGTCAAGGTCATCCTTCAAGGTCAAAGGTCAAATATATGGGTCAAAATCGCTCAAAAGGGGACATAGTGTTTAACAAACACATCACTTGTTCCACTTAGAATATGCATATTATTGATAAATTTATGTTAAAGTTTACGTACCACCTCAAATATTTTCTATGTCCCTTGACATATTGCTTTTATATTTTGCATACTTCTTTACCAACATGACCCCAATCTATAAACAAGAGCAGACAACTGTATCAAGCATTTTGTAAGAATTATGGCCCTTTTTCCACTTAGAATATGCATATTATTGATAAATCTATGTTAAAGTTTACGTTCCACCTCAAATATTTTCTATGTCCCTTGACATATTGCTTTTATATTTTGCATACTTCTTTACCAACATGACCCCAATCTATAAACAAGAGCAGACAGCTGTATC
>VMBQ01005854.1:0-25106 GCA_007657795.1 Dreissena rostriformis | reverse complement strand
TTAACCCTTTGAGCGCTGGAACCGGATTTTGAAGGCCTTTGCAAACAGTTTGGATCCAGATGAGACGCCACAGAACGTGGCGTCTCATCAGGATCCAAACTGTTTGCTATTCTGATAGTATTCTTTGAAAAAAATCGAAGAAAATGCTGATTTTAGAAATTCAGCAGACGACATTTTAGCAGACGACAAATTGCAAACAATGGGGACCCTTCTGATTTGTTTGAGACACAAAAAATTAAATAAAAAAAGTGTTTTTGATACAATGTGAATACAGGATTAAAGGTTTTATCCTATAACCAGATGAGAATTGATAGTATAACAGCGATCGTATAAATTTGAGCTTTATACTATCGCTATTTTAAGATCACACTCGGGTTTTTTCCAAAAAATTACGGACAAAATCATCAAAAAAAGTGAATTATTTGATAATTATTAATGGAAAAATGGAGGAAATGATAGGATTAATAAAATATTATGTGAGTTTTGGATGAAGATCAAGTTTATCATGCTCGGCTCAAGCCATGGTAGCGCTCTGCAAGCCTCGCGCTACCAAGGTTCCAAGCCTCGCATGATAAACTTGATCTTTATCCAAAAATCACATAATATTCTCTATTTTGACGATCCTATGCAAGCCTAGGGTGCTGATTGAACCAAGAATTTTGGACATTGTCATTCAGAACTTACATTCAACTCTTTACATAATGAATATATTAACCATCACGTGAACTTCACACATCCAAATTTTAATTCAGAATTTCTTCTTGTGAAAAATACACTACCATAAAATGAGTACGCTTCAGTTCATTTCAAGTGAATTCTAAGTGTATTTTCAAGTTTATTAATACTCTTTTTTGTAAAAGATGCAGAAAAAGCACAGGAAAAATACACAAGTGTATTAAATGCGCATTAAATACGTTTTTTTTTCGAGAAGAGAATTGACAGAAATCAGTTTGTTCTCTCAGACTGCTTTCATCTCAGATTGCAAAAGCAGTGGGGAACCACAAGACGATTGGTATTGACCTGGTGGCGATGTGCGTGAACGACATCCTAGCTCACGGGGCTGAGCCCCTCTACTTCCTGGACTACTTTGCTACGGGGCACCTCAACGTGGCGCAAGCTATGGAGGTCATTGCGGGAATCACAGATGGATGCCGCATATCTGGGTGTGCTTTAGTCGGTGGGTGTGCCTGTCATTGCTTCTTTTTTGTGTGTTTCGTTTGGTTACTCTAGGTTCGTGATTCTAATGCATTGAAGGTTAAAGTATTTCCAAACAAAATAATACTTTAAGGACTGACCACTTTTATACAGAAACTTGATTCTTGTTTGATTTTTCATTGAAATTTTTGCTTTCAAATACAATACAAACACAAATATAAGTACATTTCTCATTATACCCCCATTACCATTGGTAATGGGGGCTATATAGGAGTCACTTTGTCGGTCGGTCGGTCGGTATGTCCGTCGGTCGGTCTGTCTGTCCTGAAAATTTCATCTGATCTTCACCAAACTTGGTCAGAAGTTGAATCTAGATGTTGTCTAGGTCAAGTTTGAATATGGGTCATGCCGGGTCACTTAGTGCGTTTTAAACTGAAAGTTTGTCCGGACCATAACTATGTCATTTATCGTTAGATTTTTAAATGACTTGGTACATTTGTTCACCATCATGGGACGGTGTATCATGCGAAAGAAGTACGTCAATATCTCCAAGGTCAAGGTCANCGCAGAGGCCGTCCAATCAGTCCTTGAGGTTGTTCTACCACGGATATGCGCGGGATTAACAGCACTGATCTTGCGCACATTTACCAACCGGTTAGCCCCAATGTATTTTCCCCATTCGGGCAACTCATCTTGTATAATAGATCCATCTTTAATAAGCTTTGCCGGGTACACGATGTAAACTTTCGACCGCGGATTTTGCTGTTTAAGTGCTTTATATTTGGGCCAAAGCCTGCCACGGGCATCTTGGATTTCACGTGGGAAGTCATGGTCCACTGAAAAGTTTGTGTTCCGCAATCGGCGTACATTGTCCATTATAAGCTCAACGCTACCATAATCTCGAAAATTTGCAATTATCGGCCTATTGTGGTGCATTTTGTTTGGATTTTTCTGTCCTAGTCGATGCGCTCTTGCGATATATACATGATGCGGGTCAATGTCAAGGTTGTTCTTCAGAATATCTACAATGAGCTGATTGCAATTTTCACCAAAATTTTCAATGAAACCACGAAAGATAAGATTGTTACGCCTTGATCTTGCCTCTATATCAATCGATTTATTGTACAATCTTGCTAAGTCATGTAACATGTGCATCCTCGTATATGTACAATCTTGCTAAGTCAACCAACAATCAGACGTTCATAATCTTCGACGTCCCAGTAATAATATTAGCGATGTCCTTACCCAAAGCTAAAGACTGACCAAAAGCACAACCTTTAAAAGATAGATAAACTACATGTTATACTTGTTATGCCGCTATATTAGGTAAATAGGCCGATTTCCTCTCTCTATTTTTATACAAACAACGCGATCTTAGTTATTGGGTTGCAATTAAGTTAAACCATGAACTTTCGATGCATATTCTTTATGTTTTTTTTATAACATAACATACAAATTGTAATTATTCTTATGAAATTAACCAGAGAATAATGGATCAGCTAATAAAAAAATCACACAAAACAATTTATATTAGATTTAAATTACATTCAACTATGAGTAATCAGTAAGGTTAATAAGCAATACAACTGTGGAAGCTCGAGAGCTATTGGTGACTTGTATAATTACCGACAAATTCCAATAAGGTAAATGTTATTCTGTATCATATTCTATCCATCTCACATTCAAATATTTATTTAACCAGAAACATCCGCCTAAATAAATTGACTTGGGGCGCGCCGTATTTCATCAGCGGAATAATCACATTTACCGTAAATCGTTTCTGTCAGTAACTGACTACCATTCGATTTCTTGACCTCCAAACAAATGTTATTTTTAATGATGTCTCCGACATATACATACTTGAAGAAGAAGGCAAAATTCTGTATTATATAAGGTCCAAGAATCGTACCCTTTTGTTAAAGTCGGAACCAGCGAGATGATGTTACTCTCGTCAAAATAATAGATTAATTATTAAATTAAAGCCATACAAACATGTTTCAACCATGGGAAAGACAGCATGGCATGGATTTGAATAAATTCATGTATGATACGTTAACTCTTTCAATATTCATGTTTTTGGTTCGGCCATATTGATTTTACCTGATGTTACCCGAGTTGTACACAGTTTTTAATGTCATGTTTAACGGTTTAATGAGAAGGTCACCCGCGCTCGAAAAATTAAAGTATACCTTTCAAAACTAATACTGTTAAAAACCAATAAGGATATTTCAAGGAGAGAAAAGAAACGCTAACAATATATAAACTCCATGCGGTATCAAAAACATTTATAATTCTGCTTCCGACATAATCCATAATTTCCACGTTTCACGCAAGATTCAGTACCACGCAAAAGCAAAACACACGCGTCTGTGATCCTACAGGCGTCAGGGACAAACGCAGGATTACTAAACATATCAAAGCAAATATGATGAATTATTGACAGTAACTGAGATCCAGCCCGACGGAGAGACGTTTTCATTCGCCATTGATCACTCATGCTGCCACTATATACCAAATTGTCGGCATTATTCAATCTGGAGTATGATTGTTGAGACAAATATACAATATATAATTTTCCAGAGACTTGCATTACGTGGTTTGGATGCCCCTAACTCTTCAGTGGTCAAAAGGAAAAGACTTATCAGCGACATTTGATTCTATTATTTGAAAGCAGATACATCCATTTTGTACTTAAGAATTATCGGTGTACTTTTCTGAAATAATAAATTCTTAGTATATTGGCTATAGATAGTTTTTTAAAGTTATCATTCTGCATTCAGTTATTATTTAGCCCGCAATTTTATAAAATATTAGTATGATAAATCGTTTAATCCTATGCGCTTTCATCTAGGTAAGAAGCAGTGTGTATAGTTATAGAACTACTGTTGCAGAAAATTATCAAAGCTATGACGTCAACATTAACACAGTTTGGAAGTTTATTTTTAACGGATCGTTTGTAAAAATGTTGTAGTGTGCGCTTTTCTTTAATAACTGTAATAACAATAAATGTTTAAACGATATATAAGAAGTTGAAAGTATTATGGCAACATCACACAACGCCATAACACTGCTGATTTCAGTTACAGTAATGATGATTGAACATTCACTATATTGTATATGATTTATTTTCATTGATAGTGGGTTTTATAATAAGAACATGTTAAGTAAATTAAAACAGGAACACATCTTAGTGTTGGAATTGTACTAAATATAGTATGTGTACTATAAGAACATTAAGTACACTATTAACTAACATTGTATGTGTCATAACAACACTAGTAATTAAGTGTGTACTGTAGAGTTATTTAATATATGCTAATCAAATACTGTTTCGCATAGTAAATTGTTAATCGAATATATGCGTAAAAACATGCAAGGAATTACCATATGTTCAACTATATTTAACAAAGAGAATTTTAACTTGCAACAGAAGACTTAACCTTCTTAAAGCAGGAGGTACTTATAAATGATTTACATTTTAGTATTGTGCTGGAGTATGAGAAAAACACGACATTTGTCTAGTCATACATCGCTTCTTTCGCGATCCTTATACACAAATTCTATGCCAACATACGATTGTTTTCGTGCGCGATTTTAAATAACGCAACACAATATACAGCTATGCCGAGTAAAACAATTAACTCAGAAAATTAAGCTTCAATTTTATGTAGAATAACGTAACATTGACAAGCACAAAGTGACTTAAACGTCTTACACGTTTCAATAACCCCAGTACATAACGAACTTTCGCAATATTGTGTTCAACCGGAGTAACTGTAGATTTGGCTGATTCCATACCTTAACTACTGTATATTAAAGTAAAGATCGGGTACCAAACCGTGTTGAGCCGAGTTGTTTGGTTAACAGGCCACTGCAATTAATATTCACTTTGTGCTACGAAACGAAGTTCGTGCTCGTGGCCACACGATAAATAACGCGCGTACAATGTTTATACTGGTGCTGGCTTCCATGGTGGTATTGATTTATCGTTTGTCATTCAGTAATTGCATTTTATTTCATGGATTTTTCTGTGTTTACAGGTGTGTGATGAGACATTTAGGGTACCATAAGTGTTATCGTTGCGCATATAGGATTCAGAGCCATGCTGTTGCAAATAATTAATTCAAATGTAATTTTTATTTTTCGTATATCAGTGCTTATACTTTCGTGCGTCGGGTACAGAGTTATCTTTTCTGAACAAAATAATAAAGTCATACTAATATTCCTAAATGTTATTGTTTGACAAACAAAAAGGAAGCAATACATTTTTAACGCACTATACTATATTAACGTATTTTACTCACTGATTTCAGTCTCCATTTGTGTATCGACTTGTCAAGGACCGTTACAAAAACGCTCATAAAATAGAATGTGCAATAAACTAGCCTTAATTGGCAAAACACTTTAACTGGCATTTAAACAAGATCTAAATTGATTTGATGTATATTTTATGGACTGCGTTTTCAATGTGTATCCTATTCGGTTTGATTTTAAATGAACAGATTAAATAAAATCAAAAGGATTGCCCATTAGAACTTAAGTTTTAATGTAGTAAGTATAGGTAACACAATACTTTTGAAAGTTAGAAAACAAGTATAACTTTAATAACAAATATAAGCTGTAACTATTTCTAACGTATGATTCGTTTCTTATATGTTCTTAGATGTTTCTTATATGTTCTTAGATGTTTTTAAGCGTGTTCGCAAATGTAAATATCTTAAAGCAAATGCTAGTAATACACTTTTTAATTTAATTAGCTCCTTTTTATCAAAGGGATATGATACTGATGTACTAAAAAACACATGCTTGTTAGTTTTTGATTCACTATATCTTTTTTCTCTTAAAATTTGGGATAATTAATGTAATGACAATTTTATATGTTTGCTTCTATATTGTTTGATAAGCATAGCTGGTTTTATTAGTAAGTCTAGTATACAGTACAGTCACTTTAAAAATATTTAATTTCGTTGATAATTCGATTATTTAGTACAGTCCCTTTAATAATGCTTAATTTTGTTACTGGTGACGTCATCGTGTCTTTCCTCCTAAATACGTCATCGATACGAACAACCGACACTGTTTTAGCTACATGATAGGTACATGTACTCCAGTTTATATCGGTCAACTTTATTCATAATTATTTTTTCTCTGATGGTAGTTTCTTGATCAATTTATTTTAAAGCTTCGTTTTATTTATTTCGAATTAGTCACATAAACAATCTAGTAGGTAATTTGGATCTTTTACACCCAATATTGCTGCTTCTTCCTGTAGGTGCGCGATGATGATCTGAAATATTAACTATATGATGCTATATTCTTAAATTTTTTTGTAAAAAGAAGGGATGTAGTTGATGCGTGTTAGTAATTTCATTTCATCGTGCCTCAAAAAGTTGTAACTCTGTTGCTCTGGTCTCCTTCCTACCGTTGAGTAATTAAATAGTAATTAAAATGAATGCGTTTTAATTTTCTTTTATTACTGTTTAATTTGAGCTGCAATGTTATGAGGTTAAATTTTATTTACACTTATATGTATCATGAATATTGCTGGGCCAAGTGTGAGATTGAGCGCTTTATAACCGGTTTAAACCCCCAATGCTTAGCATTGACCGTTCCAAGGCGGTGACCCCAGCTTTATTCTACTATGTGTATATGTTGTTTCGTTTAGTGCCGTACTGTACCGTTTTGGCAATTGGTTCCTTGCCATAAATAAAGGACCACAAAGGTGTGTATGATAAAACTGCAATACTGCTGCAGCTTCTGGAGTTTCACTTCTTTATATTATTAACGTAAATGGAATTAAAATGCTTTTAAGAAATCGTTTAGTTTAATTAAATAAGTTTCTTGTTAGTGGTAGACAGGTGTTACCAACAATGATTCAAAGCGAATGGATAAGTTAAATACATACTTATCGCTCTTGTGTTAAGGTGAATGATACAACTATAAACACTTTGATACAAACGTGAAGTGGTTACAGGTTTAAACTTAAAATTATATGTAATGTATAACTGCAGACACATTGAAATTTGAAATGGAAGTAATCATCGATTAGCTTATTATTGTATCAAGCACTACTTAAAACATCTTTATTATTTCCTTTACAAATTGAAACTAGCGATGCTAAAATGAAGATGACGTCAGTTTTATTAATGTGTAACTCCCATGCATAGCAGTTACTTTTGCAATTACCGAACGTTAAATGGACGTATAATACATATAAACAATGGTATCGAGCCTAAGGCTAGGCAAACCTAAATAAACTCACATACACAACGTTTCTTGTCGGATGACCCTCTGTAATTAACAAATGCTCATCTAAGACGACACTTCCTTGATAGCATTTAGTGGATCAATAATGTCTCATCTAAACATGATTCCGAAATAGTCACCTGCGCCAGATGTATACATTTACGGTACGCCAAAAAAGTAAGACGTTTTAACATGTGAAATGGAAATTTATCTTTTAACTCCTACTAACGAGGCGAAATTCTGGAACAGCCAATAAGGAAGTATGTCGCATGGCACTTGAGTACGATAACATTAGGTGCTCATTCTTGCTCACATTCACGATTGCCTCTCTCGCCTTCGTTCGATAAGGGAACGAAACCAGTTATGTGGCCTACGATGGGGAATTCTATATTCAATTATCGGGTAGAGCCGTTCAAGTTTATGAAGTCTGCTAACAATATATGTCACTTTGCGTGCGAAAGGCCTAAGTCTAAAATGAGCTCATCATAAACATTTTAATATTGTGTAGAGGCATCCAAGCACTTTAATGTAATTATTTTGCATGCAAAGTTGACTAACTTTGTTGAACTTTGCTAAGTTTGCATGCATGCAGATATTATTTGAAAAAACTCGCTCAAATATATATGTTAGTTTTATCAAACGAAGTTTAATTATTATACATCCTATTTTAGAATTTGATTTTAATCAAATAAGCAACTACCAATAGAATACGAGGCCTTCGTTCTATTCACTTATTTAAATGTCAAGTTAGCATGTACATCTGCGCTAACCCGGTTTGATATATCACAAATACTACTAACTGGGGACAAATTGCTTGGGTCCAAATATAATGGCAAATTACGGGAACAGTTATATTTCAATCAATAGTTATGTGTTAAACGTGCTTTATGACTATTGTACAATTAAAAGTTGTAACACCACTAAAATTACAACTTGCATATGACAAGTTGTGTAAGCGCGTGATATATTGTCTAACGCGTTCTCATTAATACTAAATGTCCAACACGGGACGGGAGTTGTGTAATTTATTCGCCGTTTGAAACGAAATATTAAATTGCCTGCTATGCTATAGATTTAAGCTACTAATCAATTTAATTTAAGATCCAGTCAGGACAGAAGTGACGAAAACAGTATATAGTTGCCTGTTGAATTGCGACCGAAGTCGCACAATTATTATGCTTTGAAGCGTATTGTATAGATTTTTTTTTTTTTCCAACACATGTTATTTCAAGATTGCATATACACTTATGAATAATAACAAACGCATGTAAAACAATTAACAACAATCTAACGCATGTAATTTTGTGTTGAAAACATATTAAAAGAATATAGAAAAAAAAACATTTTTTAGTGTGTATAGATAAACATGGATGTTTTAAATATCAGATGAAAAAGGCATATATACAAACATTAATAGGTGCATATAATTATATTGACCTTTCTCAGTGAGTAAAGACAAACAATGATATATAAGTTGTAATAACAAATGAAAAGGCAGAGAGAAACAATAATAGGTGTTTAGTATTGTATAATTATGTTTCTGAGACAATGGAATAACTAGTTCCCATTCAATATCAAACGATTTTAAATTATTTGTTGAAATTGATATTTTTTTCAAGTTATCATATTCGTACTTAATGTATTTCTTGGCTCCAGCTATGCTTGGAATGCATTTATTCATTTTCATTTGTATAAGTATAGCTTTATAAACAAAAATATTATTTATGGCACTAGCAGACTTTGTCAAATATCCAAGGAGAAAAAATGTCATATTAATGAAAGAAAAAGGTTGATCTGGTAGCATTTCATCAATTATTGCTTTAGATATCTGACATTCCCAGAATAAATGTTCTAAATTTTCTTCACTTTTTTTACAAAAGAACATAATGGATCATCAGTTATTTACATTTTGTTCAAAAGACTTTTTGTTCCAAGTATCATATGAATTGTTTGTAATGGAACAACTGTACCTTTGCATAATTTATAATTAAAAGGGTAGTTCAAAAATGCAGTTCCATTCATTTTAATTAATTATAGTATTGAGTTGTATACCCCATTTTGCTTCTTTATAATTGTGTACAGTCTTTTTTTCCCCAGATTTCTTTTTTTAATACTAGTTGTTTCAATGGGGGCAAAACGTTTTTGATAATTTGTTGGGTAGGACAGGGTATACAATATTTTGTTCAAAAATATATCTATTGCTCTTGTCACCCCTATATAATTTATGACATTTTTTTTCAAATTGTACATTCTATTTCATTCATCAACATAAATAAAGCTTCCATTTGAATATATCACCTATACAGTGAATTCCAGCATCAAACCATGACTTAACGAATTGTATTTTTGATGTAATAGAGTGTTTAAGACAATGTTTGTGAAGTTAAATGGAAACAATATAACGCTAAAACATATGCATGTACTTCCTATATTTTGAAACAATATAATTAATGAATAAATGAAAAAACAAATTTTCAACAGTTTGTTGAAACAAATATGAAAGGAACTACTCCGATGATAAATGAGCCAATCTTTGTGTATTGGAATCCGTATGTATATAACATCGCTAAAAAGCAGTACTACACCGTTATAGCATATCGACCATATGTAAATTGTATTTGAAATGGATTTTCAGATACGTATTGACATGTTTGGACATTAGCGTCAATGGGACTTTGCCTACCGATAGATGTACAAGATCATGCAGTTAGTATTTTGAAAGATATTACATTTAGAATATGTTATCGGAACTAATATTTTAGTGAACTTTATGCATCATTGCATAAAAAATTGATTCTAAGTCAACATCCAATATATAGAAATAGTTAAAATCCAAGTCATACATTTGTGGCACCGTATTTATGTTGTCTGATACATTGTCTATATTGTGTCATATAGCATCATCTTTTAGCACTGTAAACGGTACTTAACACACATTGAGATAAAAACAAGTTGACAATAACTTTTTCGAGTTGATTTATTTGTTTTGATTGTACTTGCAGATTTAAAATTTCTTTCATATATTTTGGTACACTTTTTATTACATTATACACTGATGAATATGAAAAAGTGCGTCGTTCTGTCGAATACCGGAATATAGGTTAATGTGATAAAAACGGTGTTCAAACGGTCTGATGTCGTTGGGTTGACGCGCCTTAATGTCTGATAGGCGCTGCAGCATCGGAACACAAACTTTCGGTCCAAAAAATGCCTTCGTTGTTTCTGTTGCAACTAAAATCAGAATCACAACGGCATAAATTATAAATACTTAATGGATATTAATATAAACATTGTTATAATATAAGTCTATGCTAGTCAGGACGATTTGCAAATACTTGTTGAAAAGATATATAGTATTACGTTTCTTTAAACACAATTTTATTAGGATATTTAAATGTAGAATGCATACACACGTATTAATTTTTATAGATTAAATGATAAACTCATAAATAAACAATAATTATTAATTAACGGGTAATTATAGGGTCTTAAGACTTTATTTAATCATCATATAAGCTGACAACAGACATACAATGCATTGCAATATACCGCTAATTGAAATCAGTTCAATACATTAGCTTGTATTTGTAGTGAGAGAAGTAACAGGGGACTAATGACCTCTTTCATTTAAATGTCTCGCGTAAATATTGGTTCACTATTTTATAGGCAAGCGATTGTGCCCCAAGGGATGATCTTATTGTGGAATGACACGAATTCTGGTCAACCCTGGTAAATTATCGTGTGGTTTACAGTAAAGATGGATAGTTTTTACGGCAAACGAAGTTGAACTCCTTGTCTCTATTATAGCATATATACAAAAAATAAAGAAAAACAAATAAAAAAATATGGGCTTCCCTCCTGTGCAATACATCAGAAACGTATTCAATGATAATACATTGTATGCGAATATTTATGGGAAATCATTTACAGTGTGTATATATAAAAGGTCAAGAAATTGTCTTTAATATTTAAACTGTTTCGAAATAAATGTATACTGAACCATATTATACAACACTTCCATTGGTCTTATAGAATAAAATCTGCGAATGGTTTTCTTGAATGGAAACGCATCTGCCTAAATGACATTTCCTTCGGTGTAGTGTAGTAATTGTATCGGCGTCTGTTGCATTATCGACAACCACGCTCTGAGGCGTAGTCAAATTGACATAGTGTGGCCTCCTGCGCATTCATTTGCATTAGGTGTCTTTACTCGGCACATGGGACCTAATTTGTGACATTTGTAGGCGCCAATGAGTCCGCTGCGAATGCCACTGAAATATATGGATATCGTGAAAAACAAATTTGAAGTGCGACTAATTTTCTAAGACATTAAATATGTACTCTTATTATATAATTATTTTTACAACGCACTTTACATTTAACCAAATGAGAAATCAAATGAATCGATAAATCGAAATTCTCCATCCTTATGTTCTGTTCTGTTGTGTTCTGTTATAGTTTATAAAATTAAGGCATTTAAACTATAATGACATAAGTAATATATGTTAATGAAGTTTTGTGGCATTGTAAACTATCCCATGTATTATGCTATGTCTCTAGTTGTGCAGGTTGAATTATGGACGTTGTTAATAAACATGTATTATTCGTTTTTTTGCTGATGGTAGCTATTCTATTCTATTTGAAATCAACTTGTCATTTTTTTTTAAGTTGAATGAGTGAAATTCAGCTGAATGCAACATTTTGGCAGAATAAACAATACTTGAGATATATTTGATTGAAAATAATGTCAAGTTTATAACTGATGTTTGTCATTTATTGATATCAGATGTATAAATACACACCTTACCAAACACATGTTTTCACATGTGGTAGTAACACATGTTTTCACATGTGGTAGTACTGAACATGGGTATACTCCTACTTACAATCAAAAACGTTATAACTATACAAAACAGGAAACAATCGGAACATAAAAATGACACAGCTGGTATATACACAACCAAAGTGACATTTCCATTGAAAGTCCTATTTTAAAAAGGTAACATTATTAAAAGTTAAATCTGTTTACGCTTTCGTTGTCCGGTGTTAAATGCCAATCAGTGACTCAAACTTTAAACGTTACTAGTGTTTGTGGTGTGTACTTTATAATGTTACTGGCGTTTAAGCCCAGATGCAGTTGGGTGTTAGTTTGACCTCAATACCACATTTATTTAGCGTAGGGTAACAATAATTTCCATCCTCATTAACTTTCTGTAAATGTCCTATGTTTTTGCTTGTATTACACTAATTAAACCTTGAACACTAACATTCATTTATAAAAAAAATCTTAAATTGCTGCTGGTGAAGCTATTAAATTTACATACGTTTATTTGTCTATGGGTTATAATCATGGTACGCAATAATCCATACATACGCATGTCATTCCTAGTCTTAACTGTAACGTGTCACAAAATTGACTAAACAGACTCATCACGGTATAGCAACCTTGCCTATGGATAAGTTCATGAGCATATTACTCAGGACCTTGTGAATACATAGGCATGAGAAAAGGGTACATCTGAGCTTGAGTATGAGGATATAGGACAGTGATTGAATCTTTATAACTTCCTTTTAAATGTGCTTCAGTTCAAGTAGTTTATCATTTTCTGCATGAGAAGTTTAATTGCACAAATAAACAACAACGTATATCAATGTTATAGATATCCGTAACGACATATAAAACTATAAAAGAATTTAGCTTAAATGCACGAATATATGTATATAAGCCAATACAGAACAATCTGTCAATCATACGTCTATTCTTCCTGACCACTGTAAATATAGGGTCATCCATATCTGGCAATATACCAATATGGAAGATTAAAAATTGTTTATGTGTCTAGAAAAGGGAATAACAGCGCCGATAATTTCATAGATAGTGTCAGTGCAAATGATCTATGACGAAAAAACACTCTGATTTCCTTTCCATTTCACTCCCTTAGGCTAAGGATCACTTACAATTGTCATTTTGTATTAATATCCACTAAAATGTTGCAAGTGTGCAATCGCTGAAGCCGAATCAATTGCTCTGATCGTTTAACATTGCATTGAGAAACTGGGTCCATTAGTAAAATGTAGAAACTGTTATATTGTCGCGTCGCTTCATCGACTAAATGATACTAGATGTGTCCTAAATCGGTGTCGGTTTGGAAACAATAAAGCATAATTTAAATTGATAAGTATGAATCAAACACTACCACCAACCACAGAAGAATAATTTTATATATTTATATTATTACACTTACTATAAGCGGCAAGAAAGGCGCCTGTGAGCCTACAAGCTTCACAGACAATACACAGGACATATTAGTGTTCATATCAATGCAAATATATTGAATTATTGGCAGTAACTTACATCCAGGCCGAATAAGAACCGTTTTCATTCGCCATTTATCACCAAGCTTACACAAGTCGCAGAATGTTTCTTTGTTGAAACAAATACAGAGTATTTAATTTTTCAGAGACGTCGGTCATCAAGTATGGATTATACTTCTATGTTTGAAGTTAAGACGAAATGACGTATAAATGACATATAATTGTATTATGACAAATTGATAAATACATTTTATACTTAAGCTCAACCGAGCTATTGTCTTAAAGGGACTGTAAACCACGAATGACGAAAAAAGAAAAGTTCTAAAGTACCGTATTTTTTTACAATTATTAGTTTATATTGATTAAAATATCACGACTGGTATATTATATTACTTGAAAAAAAGTTCATATTTTCAGTATATTCGGTAATAAAATTTCGCGATGTGAAATCGCGAAAATAGGTGACATAACGATATACACACTATAAATAACGCAAGTAGATTGATCATTTTATATATAACATATATACAATTCACTACGCATGCCCAATTTGCATTCCTGGGTTTACCACGTGACGATGAATCATGTATTTTTGTATTTATTTATTTTTACTGGATATGCATACCCATTAAAAATGAATACATACAAAAATAAAGTAAAAATAAAATAATTTTTTTTTCAAGTAAGTTTATATACCAGTCGTGGTATTTTAATCAAGATAAACTAATAATTGTAAAAAAACGGTATTTTGGAACTTTTCTTTTTTCGTCATTCGTGGTTTACAGTCCCTTTAAGACAATAGCTCTCTCTCTCTGTCTCTCCTCNTCTCTCCCTCTCTCTCTCTCTCTCTCTCTCTCTCTCTCTCTCGAAATTATCCAAGTTCCATAACTATTACCTTAAATTTAGCAGAAGTATGCACCTTTTTGTTCTTTTAATTGCGGTAACTGTAAACGTGCAATACCTCCGTATCACTGTTTGGTATTCAATTGAAACTAAACTCGTGTTATCGGGTCATTGTGTGAGGTCACTGACAATTTTTTTTTTTAATCTGACCTGCACTTTTGCAAAGGTATGTCTCTTTTTGTACTTAAAAATTCCTTAAAGTTAAACTAGCAACATCTCACTGTTTCTACTCGATGTATTCGATTGAAATTTCAAACGTGTTATTGGTCAATATGCGAGGCTACTGACCAAGTTCTATAACTCTGAACTGCAAGTGTGCGATCAACTGCTCCATATCTCTATATTTACTACAGATGTTGAAATAAAACGTTACACATGAGTTCAGGGTCCTTATGAACATTCGACGACCAATATCTTAAACTGTTACCAGCTCTCTAGCAGGACTATGCCCATTGTATCATTGTAAAAGTCGGGTTAAGTTGTTTGTGCACATTAAAATGAAAGTTGAAGTGTTCATGCAACAAGTGCATAACTCTACAACTACTTAGATTTTATATCGAAACTTTATACACGGTACCATTATGCAAGGTCACTCAAGAATGCAAATTACTCTGATCTTCAATTAAGCAGAAGTATTGTCCTATCGTCACAATTCATGTTCACTTTGGCATGTAGCGTCTCCACGTCACTGTGTCTACTATATATACTGAAATTAAATTTAAAATATGTATTCAGGGACTTTATAAACAGTCACTAAGCAAGGCCTAAAGCTTTGACCAGCCTTTGGGCATGATTATTCCCCTGTGTTTACTTAGAAATCAGGTTAAGGTTTGCAGGGCAAGTTGAAATTCATTTTAAAAGTTGCATGCAACAAGCAAATGTCCATGTTACTTCTACAGATATTCATTTGAAACTTTACACATGTCTTTGGGATCATAATGCGGGGTCACTGACCAAGGCCCATAACTATGAGATGCAATTTGAGGAATAATACCCCTTATTGTCTTTTTTTACTTCTGAAATTCAGATATGCGTTTGCGTGCAACGACACTTGTCTTTAGCAGACATGAATACCTTACATTTGGGGCCAGTTGGGTCAAGGTCTAGGTCACTGCTGCTAAACCTAGATACACATTTGCGCTAAATAACTTCAGTTAGTGTATGTCGTATATTTATATAGACGATGTTAACATTTTTATGCATACCTCTATTCGATAGAGTTTTAGCCAGTCTGCTTTCTAAGTCGATGTCTTTGAGAAGCTCATGTAAACTATGAACGTTTTCAAGCGTCAAGTACCGCTGATTGATTAAAACGTCATCAAATGGAATCGAGCATGTTCGTAATGATAATATTACAGTGTAGAGAGTAAGCTGTCAGGTTGCGGGCTGTTCTAGCGAGGGATAGCCTATGGGCCAATGGGAATAAGTTTACTGTTACTAACCATATTAAGTTTCCGCTCAATAACTTTTGTTGCGATGGATGAATTGTGATGCTATATTATTTGTAGAAGACTTAGACATACACGTAGAGTGGGATTGTATTTGGGGGCTAGTTTGGTCAACGCTATTGTTAAATAAAAATAGATAAATGGTTTATGTTTAATAACATGAGTTTGAAAGTAGGTATTGTGTTTTAGTTTTGTGTGAAGGAAGTTAGATTAAATGATTATCTTGCTATCAAACTTAACTAAATTAAATTTAACTAATTGGCTAAAAGTTATATTACAGTTGTTTGGCATGGTCTAGTTTCTTGTTTTTATTTCTAAATTTTGGACGTTAGTTTTAAATATATAATTCACAACAACTAGATATATTCAATTTTAAACATATCTTTGTTGTCACTTTATCAGGTGACTGACAGACAATGTACAATATACTATCAACGCGATGAAAATTGTCGAACACCATGTCTTTATGACAGCTCTTGTTTTTTATCATATGTATTTGTATTTTTTTCATTTTAATGTAAAGAACCAGATGCTTGATAGGAAGTAATGTAACTGACACATGCAACAACAGATGTGCGAGAAACACAATATTGTTTTTCGAATGTTAATTGTTGTACTGCAATATATATAACTGACTTTTATATAAAACTCGTACGTGCATTTGTTTTCATTATTAAAACAAAGCATATTAAAATTTACGACTGCCTCAAATAAATCACCAAAAAAACGTTTTCATATCATGAAAACAAAATTTGGGTTTTATACTCAAACTATGAAAAGAGAAATAGAACGACATATTATGCAGATAGTCACAAACTTAATAATGGCGATGTGATAACACAATGTGAAAGGATGCAATATATAAATGGAGCGTTAATGTTGAGTTCAATGATGAACAAGAAAGCGTTTGTGTTAATTAGGGCAAAAAAGTTAAACAGCGAACAGTGAAAAAGAAAGAAGTAGTTATGCCAAAAGTTTGTCTATGTTTTGAACAGGTTAAGCTCTTACATATAAACTGAAAACAAAATCATTAGCATGCATGGTGACTACATGTCACTATAACACATCAATTATATAATTCAATTCACTATAATGCTCAAAAACAAGTTTGTACTTATGAAAAGGTTAACTCTGATTAACTCGTTCTCGGATTTCTTTAATTGTGCGATTGGACTCAAACAGGGGGAGGTACTCTCGCCGGTGCTGTTTTATCTATTCTTAGATGACCTTGAACTATTTTTAGAAAAAGACGTCAATTCTGGACTTTCATATGATGACTTGATATTTATACTTATGCTTTTTGCTGACGATATGGTAATATTCGGCAAGTCTGTAACTGACCTACAACAAAGTATTAACAACCTTAGTGAATATTGCAATCTGTGGGGTCTAGAAGTTAATATCAGCAAAACTAAGGTTAATGGTATTTAGAAAAAGAGGACCGACTTTTAAATTTCTCTTTCTCTTTTTAAAGATGATTCTGCGTTCAATAAATGCATATGCCCCAGTGGAAGCACTGTCAATAATGAATCCTGTCCCCGCTTGAATACGTCTGAGTTTAAAAGGGATCCATTTCAGTGTCACAATTATGTCAGGCTATATGGGTGTTTTTATAGTGGTGTATTATGATTGTGCATATATAACATCCATACACTTATCAAAACTTTAAAGCAGCGGTATGGATGTTGAACACAACGCGTCATGTTTAATTAATCAAGCATTTTGACCACCTGAATAATTCAAAGTCCTAAAGTAGGCACATGTCAAGGTACAAATGAGGTCAGGTGATGTGGGTGTTTTGAGAGTGTTCAAAGACATGCAAGTATCAAGCCTTTTAGTACGAAGAATTATTATGTTAGACGAAATCGGTCGTTTTGGGATAACGTTGTATGGATTGACAGATTATTATGTTTTTAGTTGATCTTTGTTTGCTTTTGTCCAAAACAATTACTGATTACTGTCAAATAAGAGCGTCGTAACAGTGAAACAGTTTATTACATTTTACCAATTGGAATAAAATGCGGTTTATTTTAAACTTTGTTCCACTTTGTTGAAAGAAGCAGGCAACAATTTGTTTAACTTTAGGGCGAGGATCATGTATGTTGCCATCATTGAACCTTTAAAAACGTAACACTGACTGCCTTCTCTTTCACGTTGAAACAGGATCCTGTTTAACAATTGTTTTATTTTAATTATTTGCGAGTTACATATTTAATATTATTTTACAAATGAACTTAAGATGAAAAGTAAAATTTTGCCATTAACATTCTCCGGACTGTAATTTTAACATTCACCAGGCACTTTAATCAGCATTAATCAAAATGTTCACCGTTGTAAACTGTGTGTTCTGTGGAAAAAAAAACGTCTTCTACCTTACAAGTGAAGGTCATACATAAAGGTCAAAGGCTAAATTTTGCTATAAAGAAGCTTATCCAGACTGTGACTTTCTCTTTCGTCTTGTAATTTTAAATAATTTGCCAACATTTTTAACCATTTGAAGACATTGTGTTACACCTTGTTGAAAGTTCGCTGTCAATCTAAGGTCAAAGATCAAACAAATGAATAGTTAAACTTGCTGATTAAGTACAAGCGGTATTGGCAGTGGGCTCAACATGTTTTCGACATAAACATTTCCTTCTTTCGTTGAATCATGTTTCTCCACTCTTAAAGTGTCTTCATAGTTGAAGCACCCTTGGTTCTGACTTGAACATTGTTGACTTTTGAGAGAGTAGAGGGCAATGCACCGATCCGACTTAATCAGTTAGTAGGGCGGTGAACTACAAATGCGATGATCAATGGTCTATTACAAGCTAAGCAGACTTATTTTAAATTCTATTGTTCTCCTACCGCTGATTCACATCGGCCAGTTATCAGTGGCTGGTCTCCGTATCTTCAATATGTACGTGTAAACCAGATAACGAAAGGTTTAAATATGTAAACTAATCGAGATTATACGACTGAAATATCGTTGATTAATCAAACCAAACGAACAAACGCGGTGCACGCATACTCTTAAGATTGTGTCCATCATGCAGTGATTTAAACTCGCAATAAATCAGAACACAAATGTCAGGCTCACGTGATGTATAATTCATTCAATTTTTGCCTTAATCAGTTTTATTTAATGGATCATAACCGCTAGATGGTTGAAGTTACCTCTATATCTAAATCCGCCCGGAATCAATGACAGTTTGATTTGCAAAAACAAGATAAACGTAGATACATATAGGAACTATAAATATATACTACATAAAATACAATTCTACAAATTCATTATATACATGTATGAAATATGTGAATATTAAAGAAGTTCATTTGTCATGGACAAAAATAAATCAGAAACAATATGTATATACTGAAAATGTGTTAAAATACGAAGATCTCGATATATAAAAATAGTTGTGTTATACAACTTACACAGTTTTAACTACATGATAGGTACATGTACTCGAGTTTATATTGTTCATTTTTTTAATTTTGTTCTCTGATGGTAGTTTCTTGATCGATTTATTTTTAAGCTTCGTTTTATTTATTTTGAATAATATACGCGTGTATATATCACGCAGCCCCCATGTTTTGATCATTGCTAGTATAATTTCATTTTGATAAATTATCGCCTCAGTCTATACGGTTATTCTTTTTAGGTATAACAGTAATTTGCATTTGCATTTTAGTATATTACTGTCACATAAACAATCAAGTAGGTAATTTGGATCTTTAACACCCAATATTGTTGCTTCTTCCTGTTGGTGCGCGATGATGATCTGAAATTTTAACTATATGATGCTATATTCTTAAATATTTTTGTAAAAAGAAGGGAATTAGTTGAGGCTTGTTCGTAATTTCATTTCATCGTGCCTCAAAATGTTGTAACTCTGTTGCTCTGGTCTCCTTCCAACCATTGAGTAATTAAATAGTAATATAATTGAATGCGTTTTAATTTCCTTTTATTACTGTTTAATTTGAGTTGCAATGCTATGAGGTTAAATTTTATTTACACTTATATGTATCATGAATATTGCTGGGCCAAGTGTGAGGTTGAGCGCTCTATAACCGGTTTAAGCCCCCTGTGCTTAGCATTGCCCGTTCCAAGGCGGTGACCCCAGGTTTATTCTACAGTATGTATATGTTGTTTCGTTTTGTGCCGTACTGTACTGTTTTGGCAATTTGTTCCGTGCCATAAATAAAGGAGCACGTGTGTATGGCAGAAATGCAATACTGCTGGAACTTCTGGAGTTTCACTTTTTTATATTGTATAGGAGTCTTAATCATCAATAAACTAAATGTTTCAAAACCGACAACGATTTTGGACAGGGGTGAGAATAAATCGCACAAGTTTCAAAATACCATTGGAAGTGCCAAGATCTTAACACTACATAATCAATAATCAACTGACCATTAATATGGTTTAAGCTTTCAATTATAATCCACGGTTACAAAACAAATATTAATTAATTTAAACATATAGTTGAATCATTTTATCTTCTTACTTTGCACATAAACAGTAACTGTATGACGGAGCTCAAATGCCAGAATCCATAGTGAAACCGCATTTCTCACACTGCGGAAAATGTGTGTAGAATCTGTAGTGTTCCAGATAAACGTGTTAAACGTATTCTAATAATAAGCTATGTGAACAAATGTATTGGGAAACATTGTCCTGATTAGAAATAATTTACAACGTGCTTATAGCAAAAATGTAAACATTCGAAATGAAACAAACATTGACTACATGTATATATATATATACCTCGTTAATGTGACGTATATGACAGTGTTCCAACACCACCGCCTTCAATACGTTCAACTTAAAGTACTTAGAACGGTAGACTATCCAACCATTGAACTAATTTTACATGCTATTTTAAAATGTTAGATATTTCTAAATATGAGTGATTGAAACTTCCACATACAAAATCACGTGGTTGGCAACCTTCCCAGTTAACTACGCATAGCGCATATTCATAAGTTTAAACTCTAGATAACAATACGAGTTACAAATACGTGATAAATAATAAAGAATAAACAAAACGGAAATGTGTTAAACAACCGAAAGCTATAATGTTAGTATTGGCTATGTCCGACTTTCCTTTAGCCGAACGCTTACCCATTCTCTGCCTCACTATACATTTTAAAGTGATTTAACCTATATATATATATATATAGTAATGTCCCACACATGGATGATGGACACGTACACTCAACATACATCCTTTTAATTGTGTGCTCTGATTTTATTTTTTTTCAGATTTCAAATTTTCTAATTCTTCAATATTCTCATTTGAAAAGTTTTCTTCCAACTCTTTAATTCTAGTTAATAATTTGCTTTCTATAATTTGTTAAATTTGTTTAATTTCCTTTTTTATATAAGACCCATATGAAATAGATTTGCCTCTTAGTTCCATAAGCAGAGTTTCTAAAAAAAGTTGATCACTTATAGTGAACTGTAATTCACTGTCAGGAATTTCATAAATATTTTGGTGATTATAAATGGGTAGTGCATATTGAAGTTTAATATCATCATTTTTTTTGTTTATTTCCTGAACATACATAATGTCTGACAGTAGAGAATTATTATGTTTCCAAAGACCTGATTTATGAGAAAAATTGGTAATACTTAAGTTTAAAGTAATTATTGAATGATCCGATTGAAGACTTGGTTCAATTTAAGAGGATTTAAAGTGTTGCAAAAATCAGATGTGGTTAAAAATAGATCCAGCCTAGCCTGTTGAATTGGATTTGTTCTACGCCATGTAAATCTTTTTTTTGACTGATTAAGATGTCGGAAGGGATCTACAAGATTGTAGCAATTGATTAATTCTATTTCTTTATTGCGAGCCTTAGGGTTATTAATATTTTTGTAATTATAATAATCTACTACAGGATCAATAACAA
Source organism: Dreissena rostriformis (assembly GCA_007657795.1). Taxonomy (NCBI): domain Eukaryota; kingdom Metazoa; phylum Mollusca; class Bivalvia; order Myida; family Dreissenidae; genus Dreissena; species Dreissena rostriformis. The sequence continues at coordinate 3,144 of VMBQ01005854.1, read as the reverse complement.
GGTTAAAATCGCCACATATGATAAAAGAATCATTTTCAAGTCTTTCAATAGTTTCAAAGATATCAGTAAAAAAAGAGGGGGAGTCAATGTTTGGACCATAAAGATAGCAACGTAAAGCGGTATTCACTAACACAAATATCAATTGCACAAAAATTACCATTGGAATCAGCAACAGAGTTATGTATTTTATAATCTGTGCTATTGGATATGAAAATAGCTGTTCCCCTAGAATTAGCAGAACCATAGCTTAAAAAGCTTTCAGATCCCCATTCCGAATAAATGGATTTGTACATATCTGGGGTAAAATTTGTTAAATGTGTATCCTGCAGACAATATACAGTAGCATTTAACTCTTTTAAGTAATTAAAAACCTTAAGCCTCTTTAATTTGCCATTTAATCCTCTACAGTTTAAAGAAACAATATTCAGATTGCTAGTCATTTGGTAAAGTAAGTTTAATGAAACCAAAAACTATATCCCATGACTTTAAAAAGTAATAACAAATAAACACAGTAATATTACTGAAAGGGTATCTATACAAAATGAACAACACTATAAATTTAATTATGCGAACATCTATATACCATGCCTTTAAAGCACACATGTTATAATAATAAAGCACAGTGATACTACTGGAAAAGTATCTAGAAAAAAAGAACAACAACATGGAATTTCAAAACAAAAGGGAAACATACATAAATAAATACATATGTATACAACATAAAAGAACATTGACAAAAATATTTACAATATGGGTAAACATTATACAGAGTACAAACAAAGAAATTTGTGTAATGAAAAGTTATGTTTTATTGATTCAATATTGTTTTTAATTGAAGCATTATTGAAATATAGGTGTTTTAAAAATATACTGTTATAAAGTATTGATAAAACTAATTTTATTTAAAAAATTAAGTGTATACCATTAAGAGCTCATACGGGAAACAATGGTTATTCAGAAGCAGACAAGCAGTTTTACTTATGTTGCATACATGTAATCATATAAACATAAAAATGACATAAATATGATAAGCATTTCAATATAACAAAAAGGTAAAAGAGTTACATTTGATCAAAAACCTACAAATAAAAAGACAGGTTCTATTTGAGTTGATATTGTGGACCAAAGGTACACATGCTATTTATGGAATAGATATGCATATCAATAATGTAGCTGCCTAGGCATACTTATATAAACACAAAAGTTAATTTTGTTTTGTATAATAAATATAATTATATAAACAAACAAGAGAAAGCAAAAACATTGTTAATGCATTTCATATATACATGTGAACACATTTAATAGTTTCTATTTAGTATTGTCATTAGGATTATACAAAGAGTACAATATATATAATTATATAAACAAAAGATAAGACAAAAACAATTGTTAATGTTTTGCATAAATACTATTGTATTAGTTTTGATTTTGTAATATCATTATGATTATGTAAATATACAAGAGTAAAGAAAAATGTGTCAAGCGTGTTACTATTTCTTATAGTTGTGTAAGCAAACTTCATTTAAGCATTTAAGAATACAATGGAAGCAATGATATTTTGTCAGACAGTGTAGTTGTACATCTCAAAGATTCGCTTAACCCTTAAAATAGCTTCATATACAAGCGAAAATGAAGCAAGAGGTGTGCAATATAAAGACAGAAAGGCTAACTGAAGTGTTAAATGAAAATACACAGATGATCTTAGGTTCCCCACTCTTAATACCTTCAAAACTTAATATATTTTCACATAAGCAATTTGAATGGGATCCTTGGCATTGAAGGTATCTAAGTGTATAAGTTGTTTAGTAAGTGGTAACTCTGAATGACAGGGTAAACGAGTTAACATTCACAAAAAACAATTTGGTTTATACTTTTTTAGCATGAACAGAGACACATAAAATTTCTATATCAGAATAGAGTTATTACAAATACATATGCATGTGCTGTTCAAAAAAGTTGATTAGTCTTAATTTAGCAGTTACACTATATTACATTAAAATGTCACATGCATTACATGCCGTATGTATATAGGAACTTCCACTACCATAAATATAAAATATGTAGATATGTGTTTGTTTGTTTTTGTACACATTTATGAGTATGATTTTCTTATCCGAGTATTGTTGTTTTAGATTGGTACCATTAATGTCATATCGGAATAAATTCTTATCGCTAAACTGGAGAACAAAAAGTTAATTTTATGGGCATATTTGGGTATACAAACAGAAAGCAGAGAGTTAGCAGTATAAATATAACATATGCCTAAGTTATAGAAAAAAGTGTTCAATAACATGAATCATGCTATGTAGCAAGCAGTCAATTTTTAAACGCTGCTCCATACATATGCATATAGAGTAGTAAAATGTATTCAAGAGCACGAAGTATGCTAGGCAACAAGCAGGCAATTTTAAAACGCAATGATAACATATTTACAGTGTTTCAGGTATTTTATTGCAATATTGTTCCAATAATAGATAGACAGGCAACAGATTTTGGCTTATATTTAAATACTTGTTCACATTATAATCACATTACAGGAGAGTAAATGAGATCGGTTATGTTGAGTTTATAAGAATGTCGGCTCCGATATAACAAATGTGAACATGAAAAGTAATAAAAAAGTTTAACAAACCTCACACCGACCAAAAAACAAACTGTCTTAAATTTTACAATATACCGGAGGCCGTGTTTACATTATGAACCATGGTATTTTTGTTAACAGGGGACGTAACCACGTACATAGAAACATCTCGCATGCATGTGCGTAGCCAGACAATTTACCATAATTTAACACAAAGCGAACATTTTATTATTCAAACATAACAAGTAACTTACTTTTTCTGTGTCGTTCAATCTGTATTATAACAGTTAAAATATATATTTATTTTGGAAGTAATAATTAGGATGGATACTTTTGATAGTCAGCATGGGACCACATATCATACGATGACCGATACACACATAGTTTGCATAGGTCCTTGCTACATACGATAACGCAGTAATTACTATGTGTGACTAGTGAGATGATTCTTTGTTTCTTGCACTGGCGACAGACTCGGAATATGATTTCTTCGGCCACGGTTTTTCTAGCCAGGTTTTAAATTCGGAATGTTTTATTTGCGTACCTTGTTGATTTCCCTTGAA
>VMBQ01005853.1:0-56875 GCA_007657795.1 Dreissena rostriformis | reverse complement strand
AGGCAGACATCGCTGACTACCAAGTCCTGTGGTTTAATCAAAAAGATCATAGCCACAGTTCATCATGTATCTATGGACATAAGTCCACAGGTAAGTAATGAAACCTACCATTCACAAATTAGTACAGGAAAGAAATGATAGTTATATCATTCAAAAAAAAACTTTGACAAATCAATCATTTAAGTTATAAATAAACAAAATACAAAATCTGTACAGTAACTGTGAAAAGAACTTAAATTCTTGGTAAGGAAATATATAATATGAGATTTATAATTATATGAATTACTTCCCTTGAAAATAATTGTTCTTTAACAAATCTCTATTTTTAGTAGCAAATAATTATAAGCCACTACCGTGACTGTAGATTCACAGGTAACCTTAAAGTACCTAAGATACTTGTATGCCCAAAAGTATCATTGTGTGCTTGGCTTGACCATAAAATGTCATTTTGATTATGCTTCAGTTGTATGGTTTCATATATAAAATTTCAATATATCTTTTGGCAGGTTTAGAAATTATCTCCCTTTTTAAATCTAAGTACTTCCCTTGATTTTGTTTTTTTGACCTTTGACCTTGAAGGATGACCTTGACCTTAAACTTTTACCACTCAAAATGTGCAGCTTCATGAGATACACATGCATACCAAATATCAAGTTGCTATCTTCAATATTGCAAAAGTTATGACCAACGTTAAAGTTTTCGGACGGACACACAGATGGACGGACGGACAGACAGATGGACGGACTGACAGTTCAACTGCTTTATGCCACCCTACCGGGGGCATAAAAATGACCTTAAACAACAAATGTTTTTCCTAAAAAAAAAATGACCTTGAACAACAAATGTTTTCCTAACAAAATGACCTTGAACAACCAACGTTTTCCTAACAAAATGACCTTGAACAACAAATGTTTTCCTAACAAAGGCTGGTAAATAACGTACCTAGAAGGACTAATGTTCTCCTCACAAAGGCTGGCAATCGTACCACCTCCTCATATGTGTTCACCTCTAATTGGTCGTACACAGCGTTGTGCTTGGCAAGGTACTTGTCCTTCTTCTTCTTTCCAAACCACGAACAATGCACTGAAATATACAGTTAACCCTTTCCTGCTCAGATACGCATTTAAAATCCTTTGTAGTCATGTATAATCAAATTCAATTATAGACCTTTCATAATAAGTTCAAGTTTTGAAGGTTTCATTTTGAACCCTGAGATACTGATGAGCAGTAAACAGCATAAAACCTTAACAGAATGCGAGTAACTTGCAGGCTGTTCTGGTTTAATGCTGGTAAGAAATAGCCATTTTCACTTTGCTTCTGAGTGGGACAGGTTTAAAAGAAAACTTAACTTGCTTTATCATTGCATGATATTTAAACAATATTTCCTGTTCATTTACTATTTAACTATTTACTTAACATATTGTTGGGGATCCATTTGCCCTGGGATGGGGATAAGTGCATAATTTTCTATTAGAAGGATTATTTCTAAATAGTATAATACTTTCAACAGTCTGTTCCAATCCTCAAACAAGTTATGTGGACTGAACTGGATCCTCAGATTTCTAGTCCAGCACTCTACCAACTGATCTAGCTATCCCAGTACCACCGTAAACAATTAAAGAGATTGCAAGCCCTGAAAGCCCTTACCTGAAAGTTCTTGACGGGCCCTTTTTTTCAATTATCTAAAAACTTGAATTATTTCAGAAACAAAATAACTCAATGTGAAGACAATATATAAACTCCTTTCGGTAAACTGAGAATATGTTAATGTATCATATATTACCAACTTTTACCAAAAGTAAAATGATTGGCTGATACAAATGACAGATTGCGGGCCCTGAAAGCCCGTACCTGAATGCTCCTGGCGGGCCCTCTCCTTGGCCAAGGTCATGGCCCGGCACTCCTGCAGCTCGGGCGAGGGGATGAGGCCCGCAGGCTCGCTGGTTGGGATGTCAATACGGCGAGCCTGCCACCAGTTGTTGTCCTCCTTGCTGATCACCTGTCACATGAGGTTACTCTTAGAAGTATTGCTTATGGACATACATGTCAGGGGAAGGAACTCTTGGAGGAAATGTATACAGACACATATGTCAGGGGAAATAACTCCTGGTAGAAATGCTTATGGACACACATTTCAGGGGAAATAACTCTAGGTGGAATTGTATACAGACACACAAGTCATAGCAAATAAACCTGGGTAGAATTGTATACAGACATAAAGTAAGAGGAAAAAACTCTTGGTAGGATTGCTTATAGACACAGATGTCAGGGAAATAACTCTGGGTAGAATTGTATACAGACATACATATAAAAGGGAGTAACTTTCCATAGAATTCTTATGAGAATCCATGTCAGACGAAATAAATCTCAGTTGAATAGCTAACAGACATACATGTCAAGGGATTAACTCTCCATAGAAATGCCTTCAGACAAATTTGTAATTGATAGTCAGTTTTGTTACTGTGGACAAACCTTTAGTTAAAGCAATTCATAATCAATTAAGTCAGTTTTGTTACTGTGAACAAACCAATAGTTAAAGCAATTCATAATCAATCAAGTAAGTTTTGTTACTGTACAAACCTTTAGTTAAAGAAATTCAAAATCAATCGTGTCAGTTTTGTTACTGTGAACAAACCTTTAGTTAAAGAAATTCAAAATCAATCGTGTCAGTTTTGTTACTGTGAACAAACCTTTAGTTAAAGCAATTCATAATTAATTAAGTCAGTTTTGTAACTGTGAACAAACCATTAGTAAAAGCAATTCATAATCAATTAAGTCAGTTTTTTTTACTGTGAACAAACATATAGTAAAAGCAATTCATAATCAATCGAGTCAGTTATGTTACTGTGAACAAACCTTAAGTTAAAGCAATTCATAATCAATTAAGTCAGTTTTGTTACTATGAACAAACCTATAGTAAAAGCAATTCATAATCAATTAAGTCAGTTTTGTTACTATGAACAAACCTATAGTAAAAGCACTTCATAATCAATTAAGTCAGTTTTGTTACTGTGAACAAACCTTAAGTTGAAGCAATTCATAATCAATCGAGTCAGTTTTGTTACTGTGAACAAACCTTTAGGTAAAGCAATTCATAATCAATCAAGTCAGTTTTGTTACTGTGAACAAACATAAAGCATAAAAGGATAGAATCAGTAAGTCTGCAACTATAGTTGTAAGATTAAAGTTGCCATACCCTGAGGATGTCTCCAACAGCAAATGGAACACCAGCCTGCGAGCATGGAATGAGATCATCATCTGACGGCACATAGTCAAACAGGGCTCGTACAAATATCTGAAAAAAAAACAACAACAAAGCAGTTAAATTAAGTTAATATGTTATCATATCTAAATGTGATGCTTCCTAGATATGAACATGCAAAAACATGGAAAAGATTTTAGGATTCTGTGTGCTTTGAGCTGTTCTATTCTTTATCTTTTAACCTCTTCTTCGACAACAAAGATTAACAGTCAGATCACAGAAAAGTATTTAAAAGAGTGGATAGCAGTGTAAAAACAAGTGATGTGTTTGAGAAACACTATGTCCTCTTTTGAGCGATTTTGACCCACATATTTGACCTTTGACCTTGAAGGATGATGTTCACCTTTCACCACTCAAAATGTGCAGCTTCATGAGATACACATGCATGCCAAATATCAAGTTGCTATCTTCAATATTGCAAAAGTTATGGCCAATGTTAAAGTTTGAGCAAACAAACCAACAAACAAACAAACCAACAAACAGACAGGGCAAAAACAATATGTCCCCCAGTATAGACATAATAACACAACTGATAATATCTTATGTACTGCAAACTGTTCCTCACAGAAATAACAATATGACTCTAAAAGGGGGAAGCATCCCTTAATCAATGGAAACACAATCATCAAACAGTTAAAAGCTATAACATGTTTGACATTCATAATATAGCCATGGGGCTAAATTATAATCAGTTTATGTAATTAACAAATTAAATATAGCCTTTAACTTTCCACAACCATTAACCTGGTTATTGTAATAATAATATATTGTTCTTTTTTTCTCTGCAAATTTTCATTTAATCATTTAAAAAACATGTGATTTTGTTTATAAAATTAAATGCTGTGACCTATATATGACCCTCGGTCAATGAAATATTTCTCTAGAACATTAAATTAAAGTAGAATCCTTGTTTGACTAACACACGTGCCTCTGATTGGTGCTATGCGACCCATTTTGAACACAAGATCAAGGTCAAAGAGCTACTAGGCAATACAGGTGAATAGCAAATGGTAATAAAGAGAAACTGAGTAAGTATCCAAGTGTTCAGTCAAACAGTTTTGCTTCTATACCAAAGAGTAAAACTTTACTTAACCAAGAAATAGGCCATTTGAATAGTTTAATTAAACCCATTTATGCCTAGTGGACTCTCCCATCCTTCTAAATTGGATCAATTTATTCCCAAAATGTCTAGTATATTTATTTCTATATTAAGAATATTTCTTTAAGAAATTCCTTTAAGCAAACAGCGCAGACCCTGATGAGCACCGCAGCTGGGTCTACGCTGGTTGCCAAGGCCTTTTTTCTAGACGCTAGGCATAAATGGGTTAAGTCCTAATTAGATAAAGATAAAAGTGAATCTTGGTGNAAACCAGTTTAGGCGGAAAGTGTCGTCCCTGATTAACCTGTGCGGACTGCACAGGCTACTCTGGGATGACACTTTACGCACAAGCATTTTGCCCAGTTTTCTCAGAACACGCCACATTTAACAACAGTTCAAGAATCAAACAATTGTATCAATTGGTGTTATTGCTAGAAGAACCCACTTAACCTGCTGGATGGAAAGACAGAAAGACGGACAGACAGTACAATGGCTATCCCTTTTGCATTAAGATGCCATGGCATAGAAGCAAAACATAGCTAGCTCTTTTGTGGAACATGATTTATGTGTATATACATTTCCACCCGCTATATTAAGGCCTTTTTTCTATTTTGCAGTGCTATTATATTATACATATAGTGTAGTATACATACTTATATAGCTTACTCTTTTGCGAAGCCACATTTATATAGATTCCAGCAACTGTATACTGTCTTTTTTTCAGTATTGCAGTGCTATTTAACTTAGGATATAAATATATACATTGGCGATTGTGAGTGGATTAATTCCATACAGTATAATTGGTATTACAAATAAACATATACACTGATTATATCAGTAAAACATTGAAATAAGAAATGTTTTGTATAATAACTGAAAAATGTCCAAATAAAAACTATAACAAACTGAAAACTGCTTTCATGCTTAAAACATGCATTAACTGTTGAAAACTCAAAATTATCTAAAAACTTTAGTTATTTCAGAAACAAAATAACTCAAGGGGCAGCTCATAAACCAAATACATCTAATTCTTTCAGTAAACTGAACATATGAGCTGCGCTATGCGAAAATGGGTATTATCCCTTTGCATGCTGGGAAATTTGTTGTCTGCTAAAATGTTGTCTGCTAAATTTCTAAAATTAGCATTTTCTTCGATTTTTTTTTCCAAAAAATACTATCAGAATAGCAAACAGTTTGGATCCTGATGAGACGCCACGTTCTGTGGCGTCTCATCTGGATCCAAACTGTTTGCAAAGGCCTTCAAAATCCGNGCATTTTCTTTGATTTTTTTTCAAAAAATACTATCAGAATAGCAAACAGTTTGGATCCTGATGAGACGCCACGTTCTGTGGCGTCTCATCTGGATCCAAACTGTTTGCAAAGGCCTTCAAAATCCGGTTCCAGCGCTCAAAGGGGTATGGCCAGGAGCTTTGCTGTCCACTAAAAAGTCACGCAAAGAGGTTAGTGGTCTCATAAGCGGACAGAGTAGCTCTTGACCAGTCTATACTGATGCGAAGGTTGGTCTAAAGCTGCGCTGGCGGTATATGGCATAAGATCCATTTCCGCATGCAGGTAATATGTTTATGCATCCTATATTACCAACTTTAACCATAAGTAAGATGAAACGTATATCACAAATATTTCAATATTTTGTCCAAGTATAAATCGAACAGGTAAAATGCCAAAAACATGTTAGTAGTTGAGAACGATTTACTGTATATTTAAATGTCATATACAAATAATTTCTGAAAAAATATGGCAAAAGTCAATGTCACCAAATCCAACCAACCAAAAATAAAACATTGTCATCCAAGATTAAACAAATAAAAAATCAATCAAATGCAGATCCAAACTTAACCATCTTCCTGGGCTGATTACAAAATAAATAAGTACATAACAGAAGTTCTTGTTGGAATGCAATGGTTAGCTCTGAGGGGTGACTGCATATACAGATACCTCAATGTGCGGGCGATAACCCAGTGAGCTTTGAGCAGCCACTTTGGCCCCAGCCCTAGCGGAAGTCTGTTGCAAAGAGTCATACAAATACTTAACTAATTTAGCTTATTTACTAATATTAATCATACAAATACTGTACTAATTTAACTTTGTTTAATTTTGTTAGCATTATTAAAAAACAAGACTATTGCCAAGCAATTATGTCCCCTACCGGCTCCACCATTGTCAGATTTTTTTATTTTTTTTTGTTTTAAGTTTTTGTTGACATAGGAACAACATGAAATGACGTGCATAATCTCCATATTGCCATCTGTCTATGTTTCAAGTTTCATGAACAAATATGAAGAACTTTTAAAGTTATCGCAGGATCCAGAAAATTGTGACAAACAGACTGATGGACTAACAGACAGACACAGCGCAAACCATAAGTCCCCTCCGGTGAAACCGGTAGGGGACAATTATAACACACTCGTGCAAATGGTGCCACACCACGTTTCTTACATTAATTCTAAATCAATATTCATCCGACCATAACCGGCTGATAATATGCACATCTGCTGTTGGTAGTGAAGCTTCCCATAAAGTTTCATAAAATTCCCGTTATAAGTTGCTGAGAAATAGCTCGGACAACAATTGCACTATATTTCAAAGGGCCATAACTCTGTGAAAAATCATATGACCAGAACCGGCTGATAATATGCACATCTCCTCTTGGTAGTGAAGCTTCCCATAAAGTTTCATTGAAATCCAGTCATTAGTTGCTGAGAAATAGCCCGGACAAGAATTGCACTATATGTACAGTTAATGGAAAATTTCAAAGGGCCATAACTCTGTAAAAATTCATCCGACCAGAACCGGCTGATAATATGCACATCTCCTCTTGATAGTGAAGCTTCCCATAAAGTTTAACTGAAATCCTAGTCATTAATTGCTGAGAAATAGCCCGGACAAACATTGTGCACGGACGGACGGACAGACGAAATGGCGACTATATGCTCCCCCCAAAAACAATTTGGGGGAGCATAATAAATTAGTAATCAACCTTAGAGTTTTTAGAAAAACTCATGCAATCTTTATAATAACGGTTAATAATGATGTATCAGCAGACAAAATAACCACTTTAGGCTTTAAAATATTCCAATGATTAACTCCAGCAATTTCATAACTTACGTAATGATATGATTCAAGTTTGATATTAAACCACAACTTGTTTTCATTGCACTGCTTTGCAGACCAAATTCGCGAGAACTACAGTTACAAAATGACCGAAAAAATAAACGAAAAGACGATGGCAAAACCACAGGATGTCATAGTAATCGTTTAGTCTGTTTCGACTTTTCCCTTTTGTTTAATGTCCCCTTCCTGTTATATTTATTAAGCAAAACAACCTGGAACTTTATGTTGTCCGTCTGTCTCATGCATTTACCAAATTTCATACTGACCAAAGGTAAAGGCGACGTGGATGTGACATTAATTATGACAATATTCGGAATATGCAATACATCCGGACGATTTATATCGGCGATTAGCTTCGTCACAGACAAACTAGACTCATTAATAATACATATTTGCTGCCTTGTCATATCCGGTGCTCTAACCATATCATATCCCTCGTACGCAAGCATGGACGGAGCGGAGTTCGCCTTCGCTGTGGTAGCGGGGATTTTCACGGGTGGCTCAAACTCCCTGATGACGCCGAAAACTCTGGATCTCGTCGGTGCGGACCGGATATCCGGCGCGCATGGCCTGGAGTACTTCTTCTAAGGGCTCGGCTTTATCACTGGACCTCCGATAGCAGGTGGGGAGGCGACGTAAATGCGGTAATAAATACAACAGATAAAAGTATTCGAAATATCCTTTAAGTAGGTCTCATACGGATTCCCGAAAGAAAAACAACGGGATTTGGTGGGACAAAAAATGTTTAAAATTTACTTTTATTTTTATCACCTAATATATTTAATACGTTACAGACCCGAAAATACTTTAAACGCGTTTTAGCCCTACCGTCCAGTTTTTGTAGCATGTTAACAACAGGCTGTCTGTGGAGGGAGGTAAGAAGTAAGGCGAGCATAGGATTTCGTGTCTTTGTTCTCTAGTGGTGTTCGTTTTTGACCGTAGAAGCTGAATTGTTTTGGCCATTTCATAAAGGAAGCTCCCGCTTTCAATGGGACTGTATTTCATGCAAATTATGGCACATGTTGTGAATGGCCTGTTCGTAGAGTACGTCTAAGCTTCAATGGGACTGAACTTAATGCATTGATTATTGCACAGACTGTTCAACGACCATAACATATGGTAAGACTTCGCTTTCAATGCGACCAAATTGACGCAAATTATGGCATATCTTGTGTAACGGTCATTGTATAGAGTATACCTCCGCTTTCAATATTTCTATATTTAATGTAATGCATGGTTCATGTTGTGTTGCGGCCATAACATAGAGTAAGCATTTGCTTTCAATGGAACTGTTCTCACTTAATTGTAATTACATATGATGTCTTACGGCCATTACATAGAGTAAGATTGCGCTTTAAACGAAATGTACTTGGAATGTTTAGCCCAAGTTGTGCTACGGCCATGACATGGAATTATATGGGATACTAAAGGGGTCGTAACTTTAACTTCTGCTGCAGCAGAATAAAATGCTGCTGGAGCAGCATTTTGTTTTGCTGCATCAGAAAAATCCTGCTCGAGCAGCATTTGGCATCAGCCAATCAGAACTCTTGTTATATTTTCCATTTGCTGCGAACCTGGTTTGTTTAGAAAAAAATGGCTTCCACTCAATTTGGTGACTGACGGGTTCAAGGGCTTAATCTAAAAATAAATGCTGCTCGAGCAGGATTGTTCTGCTGCAGCAGAAAAAAAAAAACAGCAGAAGTTAATGTTTCGACCCATTTGGTATCCCATAGAATAAGCTTCGCTTAGATAAAACTGTACATAATCGTCTTACTGCATTTTGTGGTAGATTGTGTTACGGCCATAAGACAGAGTACGTTCGCTTGTTTGGACCTGTATATGGCATAGTTTGTGTTGATACATTAGACAGAATAAGATTCACCTAATAAAAACTGTACTAAATGCAATATATGGAACAGGTTGTGTTACAGCCATTACTCAAGAGATAACCCTCCCATTTAATAAGACTGTACCAAATGCAATGTATTGCATGGCGGTGAGGTTGTATGAGTGTGTGTTTATACTTGATAAATCTAGCGGTATCATATAACAAATTGACATTTATCATATTCGATATACAATATATCAGTGTTTAAGAATCGAACTCTACATACGATAGAAATGACAATATATGTTATGGTTATCATATCATGGCAAATACGTTTTTTATTTAATTTTCAGGTTACATGTATGAAATGACTTCCTCTTACCACTACAGTTTCATGATGTCCGGTATGTATGGTTATATGATAGATCTAATACTTATACTTAGCATCGACCTTTTACCTGTTGCCCTCAACATCGACATGCTTTATCCTTTTCCTTCGAGTAAGCATCATAATTATTTGCATTCTTAGAGGTCAAAACGTTCTCTAGATATCGCGCGGAAGCGAAAGGTCTACGGACCGACAGATGTACGGACAGAACAACCAGCCGACAAACCCAAAGCAATATACCCCCACTTCGAATGAGGCGTACTTATGATATTGTTTACATGTGTATTGTTTCAGCGTAGTTATCTTCGCTTTCGTTTATCAGAGGTCGTTTTAAAGTATTTAAGTCCCACAACAATTACTATCGCGTTTATAAAGGGCCTAGTTTAAGAACAGTGTATTGGGCCACCTTCTGTAAGTCCGCTACTTCAATCTCAACAACTCAATAGTTTATTGATTTCAGCTGATAAAGGTCCGCTGCAAAATGTCAACAGTAGGGTACCAGTACACAGGGATTTCATAGCCCAGATGGGGGTGGGGGTTCAATAAAGATTGATTAAATTAGGCCTATACAGTCTTCGATCTGTGGTACTCGTGTGCTATGACTCCCTTCTTTCTTCGCCCGCATCGAGAGTGGATGCAGTATGCACTTTTAGCGCAGATCAATACACTACTTTATAGAAATGAGCCACGTTTTGGAAAAAAACTGGGCTTAGTTCATGTGCGCCGCACAGGCTAATCAGGGACGACACGTTAAGCTTTTATTGATTTTTGTGTTTATATATTTATAATTTTATAACGACAGAATGCATGACAGCATACGTGGCGGCATACATTGAGCTCTGTAGTTGACTCGTACGTAGAACCAATCAAAGTGGATGTTTATTTAAACCCATAATCATACTATTTAATATAGCAAAAAATGAAATTCCAAACGCTTATAGCTGCAAATTACATAAATTATACATGTTGATAAAGAATGTACTGTTAATTTGAATATATGTATTGCAAAAGTATGTTTTCACACAGGCGCTGTTCTTATAGTGGGATGTATCTTTGCCGTTGCGTGCGCATATCTATTGCGACACCGAAAGTCTGGCCGAGACAACAACAATGAAGAAGCAACAGAACTGAGCGAACAACACCAACACTTATTTGTACCTGACCATGTTAAACGCAATGATAATAGAGCAGTTTGAATAAATTAAGACAACTTTATATTTGTTTGTTTCCCAATCGACTTATGCACGGTGCCTATACAACGTGACTTTTTAAGATCTGTGTTGGGAGAATAAAGCGCGACCCAGTAAACATTTTTAAGGATGTCTTTTTAAATATTTCACCATTTTTAATGGGATGAAGTGGAGAGACCGCTCATTCGTGAGGGTTTTCTATAGGTATCATGATTTTTTTTAAACACAAAAGTATTTTTTCGGTAAAGTGCAATCGCGCGTTTGAACGGTTAGAAAAATGTCGGATCAGTGTGGGGACTTCATATAACAAACGCGCGATTTCACTTTACTGAACAAATTCTTATTTATTTTAAAGAATCATGATACCTATAGAAAACTCTCATTACTAGAAAATGCCATCGCATGAGGTTCACAGGACACATATTTGAAAGCAATTGTACTTAATTAGAACTATAATGCTGCTGTTAACAAAAGACAATTCATTGAATCATGTTACTTTATATTTGGTTATAAGTAGCTTTAAATGTATCGACTGTTACTTTTGCTTTATATAACCTGGTAAGGATCAACTTGAGATCTTTCTCAAATATATGTACTAAATGGTTAACAAAAAACAATTCGTCGGATATACATTGAATCATGTTACTTTATATGTANATATCGTTCCCGGAAGATCAGCCCTCTCTGACTGGGTATCACCTTGAAGCTGACTGTGCCCTGCACTTTCTGCAATGGAGAATGGCAGTCACAAGTTTGAACCATGCAAACTCAACTGATAAATGGTTTGGGTTTCAGTACATGCGATAACATGTGATGTCACTCAAATAAATCTTAAAAGTACACTATGTTTGTACCAAGGTATGGTAACGCATATATTCAATTTGCACCCAGGTCTTTTGAACAAAAACATAATTAAATGTATCTTCTACAAACAAAATAGTGTTCAGTGAAATAAACCATGTATTCTGATCTGATTCCATTTTAGCATGGAATGGATTATTTTCTAAGGGCAGGGGCTTTAACAAAAAAATGATCCTCACTGGAAAATCAGGGCTAAATGCATGTGCTTAAAAGTGCCGTCCCAGATTAGCCTGTGCAGTCTGCATAGAATAATCAGGGACAACAAATCCGCTTAAATTGTGTTTTTCATTTAAAGGAAGTCTCTTCTTAGCAAAAATCAAGTTTAGGAGTAAAATATCGTCCCTGACAAGATTGTGCAGACTGCACAGGCTAATCTGGGACAACATTTTGTGTATGCATTAATCTCCGTTTTCCCAGAGCTAGGTTCAAATCTATTTTCCCTTCCAAAAAGAGAGACAAAAATCAATGTGGGATACCAATATATTGCAGTTAAATAAATGGAAGAAGAAGTTCAGATTTGTCTCAATTGATGCCATAAACATCATAAGGCTACTTTTGATGCCTAGAACCTCTCAAAGAATTCAGATGAGTTCAGTACCAGCATTTTCTGGAGGTTGTCCACGGTCTGGTTGATGACGCTGACCCCGTTGATCTCGCGTATCTCGTCAGCCACGTGCAGCGTGCCCTGTCGGTGGATCATCCCTCCGTGCATGATCCGCGCTACCACGCACCGCCCATCATCATTCAGCTTCAGCGTGATGCCCTGTGGGAGGTGATGAAACTGATACTGCATGATCTTTGAAATTCTTTAACCATTTACTACTAAGATGAGCATTTTGACCTCTCTGCAATCCCTATGAAAATCAAATTCAATTAAACACCTTTCTTAATAGATTTAAGTTTTAAAGGCTTTGTTTGCAACCATAAGATACTGATGAGCAGCAAACAGCATAAAACCTAAACAGCCTCAGTCTGCCAAATTAACCCATCGCCGGATCGCCAATGCGAAAAATCTCAGCGCTGGCGATGGAAAAATTGTCTATCGATCGCCTGAATTGCGATGAAAAAAAATCCAAAAAGACCGTTTGGAAATAAATCGACGAATAATCAATTTACAAAAATTTGTTCGAGTGCGTGATCATTTTATAACAAAATTAATATTGTCGGCATTCCGGAAATTTGTGCTCGGTACCGATTTTGCCCGAAATTTTATTTATTCATTTCTGATTGGTTAGCGGATGGCAAGGACATGAACTGCAACTTACGAAAATTCTTCGCTACTTTCCGAAAATCTTACACCTGTCCGCAATCTTCAAATATTTCCAGTATTCTATTTAGCAAAGAAAAGCAGTGCAAAAGCATATAGTAAAGCAATATGTTAACCAAATTATATATTGATTACGTATTNTGAATTCCGGTCATTAATTGCTGAGAAATAGCCCGGACAAAATTGTGCACGGACGGACACACGCACGGACATACGGACAGACGAAATGGCGACTATATGCTCCCCCCAAAAAATTTTGGGGGAGCATAATAAATTAGTAATCAACCTTAGAGTTTTTAGAAAAACTCATACAATCTTTATAATAACGGTTAATAATGATGTATCAGCAGACAAAATAACCACTTTAGCCTTAAAAATATTCCAATGATTAACTCCAGCAATTTACTTACTTACGTAATGATATGATTCAAGTTTGATATTAAACCAATTGTCAAGAACATGTATGACAATCAGAACTATATAACAACGTTAAATGAACAGAAATAAATCACCCAAACTACTGCTTATAGAAATACAAATTTATACAACAGTGATATAAATTGTCAAAAGCCCATATGCTCTAAAATTTGTGTTTTCTAGATAGTCTTGGAGAAACATCAATGCCCTCTACAAAAAATACTGAATGAACAAATGTGGGCAACTGTGTTAGTTTATAACCCTGATAACTCTGATAAATGTGAGCCTTGCTCTGTGAAAACTGGGCTTAATCAGACATTCACAAAAGTGTCGGACCGTCAGACCTGACCGACGTTTTACAGGCAGGTCCGATTGAAAATGCCATGTTGCCGGTCCGAATGTCCGGGAAATAATTCAAGACGAAAAGTTGATTTTGTTTATAGAATTCATTCAAGTTCGCTATAATTTGAGAACGAATATTCGTTCCTCGGCATTCCGGACATTTGCGCTCGGTAACGATTTCGTCCGGTCTTTTATTTATCGATGTCTAATTAGTTAGCGGCTGTCACGGACATGAACGGTAACTGACGAAACCTCTTCGCTACTTTCCGAAAATCTGCAAATGTCCGCCATCTTGAAATTTAAGTGATTGATAAGCAAAGTATCACAACAACAAAGTAAAGCACTGTAATAGAATATTGTAAAGCAATATGTTAACCAAATTATATATTGATTACGTATTTGCAAGGTTACTGATTACTCGTTTTCATTTTTTTGCAGTCAAACGATATGCACAAAGCACATTTTATTTCATGTGCAAAACACGTACATGTTTTCGGACATTCGTAATTCGGTTACGGTATGATTCGTCGATTTTAATTTATTTTCCACGTTCTTTATAATATGTTTATAGAATGACAATACACATGCAGTGATACGGATGGTCTGGTTTATAATATTTCGCATTGTACTCATCAGAAAATGAAACTAGAAAGACTATAAAAAAGGACAATAAGCTAGGGCTCGGGAGTTTCCCCTCATAGGGGCTCTGGCCTTTATGCCTGTTGGGGGCCTGTGGCCCAAGACCCCCGACTTAATTTTCTGGATTTAAAATTTGGGAAAATTGACACCCCTGGAATTAACAAAACAAATGTTACTTATCGGCTTAGGAAAACAACTAACACTAAGTATTAATCATCATAAAGTAATGGAGCACCTGAGTTGTTGCAAATCGACATAACACTTAACTTCGCAAATGTATTGGGATATATACGTTTGTACATTGATGTTTCGGTCCTATGAATCCCTTTCCGGTCCTGTAAGTTATCTAAGTTTACAGGACCAGATGTCCTGTGGACTTCAAAAACTTTTGGGAATGTCTGCTTAATGCATGTGCAAAAAGTGTCATCCCAGATTAGCCTGTGCAGTCCACACATGCTTATCAGGGACAACACTTTCCGCTTTAATAGAATTTTTCTTTCAAGGAAGTATCTCAATAAACTAAAATCCAGTCTAAGCGGACATTGTCATCTCTGATAAGCCAGTGCAGAATGCACAGGCTAATCTGGGAGGACACTTAACATACATGCATCAAGCTCCTTTTCACAGATTGCAGCTCATAAATCAACTATAAATTAAGCTATAACTGACCTCCTTGTGGTTATTATTTTCATATCGTTCCCGGAAGATCAGCCCTCTCTGACTGGGTATCACCTTGAAGCTGACTGTGCCCTGCACTTTCTGCAATGGAGAATGGCAGTCACAAGTTTGAACCATGCAAACTCAACTGATAAATGGTTTGGGTTTCAGTACATGCGATAACATGTGATGTCACTCAAATAAATCTTAAAAGTACACTATGTTTGTACCAAGGTATGGTAACGCATATATTCAATTTGCACCCAGGTCTTTTGAACAAAAACATAATTAAATGTATCTTCTACAAACAAAATAGTGTTCAGTGAAATAAACCATGTATTCTGATCTGATTCCATTTTAGCATGGAATGGATTATTTTCTAAGGGCAGGGGCTTTAACAAAAAAATGATCCTCACTGGAAAATCAGGGCTAAATGCATGTGCTTAAAAGTGCCGTCCCAGATTAGCCTGTGCAGTCTGCATAGAATAATCAGGGACAACAAATCCGCTTAAATTGTGTTTTTCATTTAAAGGAAGTCTCTTCTTAGCAAAAATCAAGTTTAGGAGTAAAATATCGTCCCTGACAAGATTGTGCAGACTGCACAGGCTAATCTGGGACAACATTTTGTGTATGCATTAATCTCCGTTTTCCCAGAGCTAGGTTCAAATCTATTTTCCCTTCCAAAAAGAGAGACAAAAATCAATGTGGGATACCAATATATTGCAGTTAAATAAATGGAAGAAGAAGTTCAGATTTGTCTCAATTGATGCCATAAACATCATAAGGCTACTTTTGATGCCTAGAACCTCTCAAAGAATTCAGATGAGTTCAGTACCAGCATTTTCTGGAGGTTGTCCACGGTCTGGTTGATGACGCTGACCCCGTTGATCTCGCGTATCTCGTCAGCCACGTGCAGCGTGCCCTGTCGGTGGATCATCCCTCCGTGCATGATCCGCGCTACCACGCACCGCCCATCATCATTCAGCTTCAGCGTGATGCCCTGTGGGAGGTGATGAAACTGATACTGCATGATCTTTGAAATTCTTTAACCATTTACTACTAAGATGAGCATTTTGACCTCTCTGCAATCCCTATGAAAATCAAATTCAATTAAACACCTTTCTTAATAGATTTAAGTTTTAAAGGCTTTGTTTGCAACCATAAGATACTGATGAGCAGCAAACAGCATAAAACCTAAACAGCCTCAGTCTGCCAAATTAACCCATCGCCGGATCGCCAATGCGAAAAATCTCAGCGCTGGCGATGGAAAAATTGTCTATCGATCGCCTGAATTGCGATGAAAAAAAATCCAAAAAGACCGTTTGGAAATAAATCGACGAATAATCAATTTACAAAAATTTGTTCGAGTGCGTGATCATTTTATAACAAAATTAATATTGTCGGCATTCCGGAAATTTGTGCTCGGTACCGATTTTGCCCGAAATTTTATTTATTCATTTCTGATTGGTTAGCGGATGGCAAGGACATGAACTGCAACTTACGAAAATTCTTCGCTACTTTCCGAAAATCTTACACCTGTCCGCAATCTTCAAATATTTCCAGTATTCTATTTAGCAAAGAAAAGCAGTGCAAAAGCATATAGTAAAGCAATATGTTAACCAAATTATATATTGATTACGTATTTTCTTGGAAACTGGTTTTCATTTTCTGCAGTCAAACGATACTCACATTTTATTTCATGTGCAAAACACGTACATTTTTTCAGACTGTCTTTTTCGGATAAAGTATTTGTCGTCGCTTATAATTTCTTTTTGACGTTCTTTATAAAAAAAATAGAATGACGAACATGCATGCGGTGATACGGTCGGTCTGTTTTATACTATTTCGCATTGTATTCATCAGAAATAGAAACTTGAAAGACTATTGAAAAGTTTAATTAGTTAGGGGGGAGCTCTGCCCTTTATCCCTGTTGGGGACCTGCGGCCCCAAACCCCCGACCAAATTTTCTGGATTTCAAATTAAGGACCATTGACACCCCTGTTAAACCTCACATGGCTATTATGTTCCCTGGTAAAAAGGCAATGCCAAAATCTATAGATGCATCTGTGTTGGCAAAACGCAGATAATATGAACAGCAAGTATGTTGCATTTAGTCCAATTAAGGGTAAACAAAGTTATGAGCTTGTATTTTCTAATATTCTCGAATTGTTTTAATATGACTGAAAATTTATAGCATTTATGCATAGATCTCGATAATCCAAATATTTGAAAAGGCACTTGATGTGGCAATGGATATGGCCGTGGATCATGATGCTGACAATTATTATGCTGACTCAGATAAAAACTTTGAAAACAATTAAAATAACATAATTCTGTGTAGAATTCGCAGAACTCTTGTAAATAAGCCACACATCAAGAATGGAATAAAAGTCTTAACACTACTGATCTGTTTACAACTCAACCCCTCAATTGCAATACATGAACATGTATACAGACTCTTGACGTCCTTTCATGATAATATCAGTGGAAAACAAATGGCTATGAAAAATTGCCTCTGGCTATGAAATGTTGAAAGTTTCATAGCCACATTGGCTATGAAGACGAAAATGTTAGTTTTGCAGACTGAGCCTGCAAGTTACTAGCAGTCAATATTTCTGCCTAAGGAGGGACTTCCTCCACCCCTTCTTAGCAATGAAGATTGTATTAAATTTGTTATAACAAATACGAATCTCATATACCATTGGCTCATCTGTTGTTTTCTGGAACTGTACAAGCCGCACGCGGGTCACATTAGTGTCTGTGTCCGACATGTCAGGTGACTCAGGGTCGGCAGTGCCGTTGAGGAAGGGCTGTGTCGTCGTCGGCGTCACCCTCACAGCCTCCTCCCCGTACACCTCGTGGGCCACAACATCATGAGCTTGCAGCAATGCCTGTAGGGAGAGAGGTATAGTGGAATATAGCCTGGATATAGTGGAATGAAGCCTAGGTATTGAGTAAGAGTCATTTAGTGGAAGAGAGGTATAGTGGAATGTAGCCTAGGTATGGAATAAGAGTCTCATTTAGTGGATGAAAGGTATAGTGGAATGTAGCATATGCATGAAGTAAGAGTCGCATTTAGTGGAAGAGAGATAGAGTGGGATGTAGCCTAGGTATGGAGTAAGAGTTGCATTAAGCATTATTACCAGAGAGAAATCTATAGTATAGCTCACGTTATGCAAGGGGGATGGGAGCAGTGGTATTAGTTTAAGTGGTATTAGTTGCATAAAGCCTAGAAATTGACTTCAGCATTGAATGTAGCTCAGATACCCAAATATAAATTATTAAATAAATAATGTTTGATTCAATATTGTTGATCAAGACTTATAAATCATTTTAAGTCCTGATATGAAGGAATAAAACCTCAACTAAAATTGTAAAAAATACTTTTTGATACTGTGAAAATAGTCCTTCCAGGATCAATCTTAAAGTTTATGGAAATTATATGTTACAGTGCTCTGATTTTCCAAAATTTAATCCAGATCATCTGATGGTCAATATAACCAGAGAGATTTTCACAAGAGATATGCAGAAATTAAATAACTTACAGTTTAATGCCCAAAATGACAAAGAATTGAGATATTGGAAGTGCTTGATATATCTGAAAGAAGCAATAACTCCAGAGACCTGATGGAGGCAGATATTTCACAGCAATTAATGTACCACTGAACTGTCCATACTGAATAATGAATTGCACGATCAAACACAGAATAACCATATTAATTGGACAGCATGACTTCTGATGGCCTCTGATTAAAGCCTCAACTGTCAAAATAATTCAGCATTCTGTGATCAAGACATTGTTCTTAACCATTGGCATAAATGTTTGGTAATATAATTATTGTAATTTTGTTGTTGCTTTTTTATGGAAAAGAGACTGTTTAGGCATACTAAAAATACAAATAGGCAGAAACATGTATAAATTGAGCGTGTCAACTTAGTTTAAACCTATTTATTTTAGCTCGACTGCATCTTAAGACTAAGGCTTATATGAAACGCTATTGAGTCCGTTTCCTGGGACTAGAACCAGTACTTGGTGTATATGGGGGAGATCTGAAGAACGCTACCATTGTGGGGATCCAACCCATGACCTCCCGGGTAATAGGCGGACACCATATCCACTACGCCATGGCGAGCTTAAAGCCTGTCAACTTCATTATGCAAAAACAAATAACATCATGCAAAAACAAATAACATCATGCAAAAACAAATAAAATCTGCTTATGTTGAAATAAGTTACAATATTATTGGATCGTTTTCGTTTAAGTTGGGGCCTCTAGAAGGACCCATTTCCAATGGAAAAAGTATATATTTTCACCAAATGGGACCTACAAATTCCCAACTGAAGGTTGCCAAAAACAAGATTTTTATTCTAAAAGAATTCTCAACAATTAGTTCATCTCCCATCTAGCTCTTTAAGTTGACCATGAGTAAATGTAATATTCATTTATTGTAATCACTTTTAGTCTCAGTTTTAAGGCATTTGTTAGCCAAAAAACAACAAAAATTATTGTACAATTTAAGTTAGAAAGACATAATTTTTCCCAAACCAAAGGGACCCGGTCCCATTCCCAAAATGGTGAAAAAAAACTTGTTGTGAAGAATTGTTTTGGACCCTTTTTGTAATTTAATAGATAAAAGAGAACAAGCCGCATTGAAATAAAATTTCTATTTATCATTTGGCAGGTATAGAAATTATCTCCCTTTAAAGCTTATTACTTCCCTTGGATTGTGTTTTTTTGACTTTTGACCTTGAAGGATGACCTTGACCTTTCACCACTCAAAATGTGCAGCCCCATGAGTTACTCATGCATGCCAAATATCAAGTTGCTATTTTCAATATTGCAAAAGTTATGACCAATGTTAAAGTTTTCGGACGGACGGACAGACAGACGGATTGGCGGACAGTTCAACTGCTATATGCCACTCTACCGGGGGCATAGAAAACGGAAAGTGTATTCCCTTATTAGCCTGTGCGGATTGAACACATTCATTAACCCTTTGAGCGCTGGAACCGGATTTTGAAGGCCTTTGCAAACAGTTTGGATCCAGATGAGACGCCACAGAACGTGGCGTCTCATCCGGATCCAAACTGTTTGCTATTCTGATAGTATTCTTTGAAAAAAAATCAAAGAAAATGCTAATTTTAAAAATTCAGCAGACAACATTTACCAGACGACAAATTTCCCAGCATGCAAAGGGTTAAGCCCGGTATTCCTAGAACGAGGCTCATTTAATTGACAGTAACTGGTCAGAGTGTTTTCGTCTGCTGTTTTCTCCTGCTCAAGAAAGATGTCTTAAGCAAACAACAAATGGCTCAAACAGATCAGATAATATTGAAAAGCCATCCATCAAAGTACCGAAGGGATGTGATTCGAATTTGGACGAGCAAGAAGAGCTTTCTAGTGTTTACAGCCAAGAGAATTTATGGCTGTGCAAAAATGCATAACGTTTTCAGGTTCTACAACAAAATACCAAACCAAACAAGGAGCATCACCAACAGAAGACAACTTTGAACCACACATGAATCAATTTTCGTCAAACAAATTGTTTTTTTTTTTTTTATTTCTTGAAAAAAAAAAGACGGATTTAAAAAAAATGAAACTAAACAATAATGCCCAACTGTAATTTAGTATTTTGTTGCATTGTTGCGGACTTAATTGTCCCTTATTGCCTTTAATTGTGTTATTTAGTACATTATTTAAAACTTCCTCATTATAGCTTTCAATCATCATAATTACAGAATCCAAATAAATGTAAACTGTGTAATATGATTCTAGACTTCAAAGAAAGGCAAGGCATACAATAATGCTTCGGGCAAACTTCCTGTTCCTGTCAATTTCAAGGAAACCCTTGAACCAGCTCTTAATGAAGTTTCTTGGATTCTGCCAATTTTATCGATTTCATGGCAAAGAAATGTTGAGCCTTTTAGTGAAAGAATGATGAGAGGAGCCTTGTTGTAGGAAAAATGGGCTTAATGCATGTGCCTAAAGTGTCGTCCCAGATTAGCCTGTGCAGTCTGCAAAGGCTAATAAGGGACGATTCTGCCTAGACTAGATTTTCATTAGGAAAACACTTCCTTTAAATACATTAAAAGGCATCATTGTTTTAAGGAGAATTCCATACATAGTTACAAACAAGAGCTTGTCACAGTAGTGCCGAATCCCCGCCAAAATGTGTTTGCTAGTATGAGAACATTAATTTTGTTTTAGAGAGTAGAATAATATTTGTAAAACATGGCACATGTGTCATCTATTTATATTTCAAGGATCAATTAGTTATATAGTGTTTGATTTATGCTGTAGAGAATAAAATATATGGAAATGAAAGAAAGGGAGATAATTCAAAAACTAAGGTAGATACAGTTATGGTTCTTAGTCACTGCACTTCTCCTACTTGCCATCTGTTTATATTTCAAGTTTCAAGTAAATCCCTTCAGTAAATTTAGAGTTATGCTCCAGAATTTGTTTTACTTTGAAATTATATAAAGGGAGATTATTAAAAAACTAAGGTAGATAGAGTTATGGTTCTTGGTCACTGCACTTCTCCTAGTTGCCATCTGTTAATATTCTAAGTTTAAAGTAAATCCATTGAACAGATTCGGAGTTATGCTCTGGACAAAGTTTCGGACGGAAGGACTGACAGACAAACGGACAGACATTAGTCACTGCACTTCTCCTACTTGACATCTGTTTATATTTCAAGTTTCTGGTAAATCCCTTCAGTAGATTAAGAGTTATGCTCCAGACAAAAATTTACTTTGAAATTAAATTAAGGGAGATAATTCAAAAACTAAGATAGATAGAGTTATGGCTGTTAGTCACTGCACTTCTCCTACTTGCCATCTGTTTATATTTAAAGTTTCAAGTAAATCCCTTCAGTAGATTAAGAGTTATGAGTTACTTTAAAATTATATCAAGGGAGATAATTAAAAAACTAAGGTAGATAGAGTTATGGTTCTTGGTCACTGCACTTCTCCTAGTTGCCATCTGTTTATATTCAAATTTAAAGTAAATCCATTTCCTGGGACTAAAACTAGTTCTTGGTGTCTATGGGGGAGATCTAAAGAACGCTCCCATAGTGGGGATGGAACCCGTGACCTCCGGATCGCTACACGGACACCATATCCACTAGGCTACTGCGACCTTATTAGCTGATATTACGTCTGCCTGGCAAACAAGAGGTCCTGGGTTTGATCCCACCTCTAGAAGCGCTCTCAAGATTCCTCCTTAGACAACAAGATGTGTTTGTGAAACACTATGTCCCCTTTTAAGCGATTTTGACCCATATATTTGACCTTTGACCTTGAAGGATGGCCTTGACCTTGACCCTTCACCACTCAAAATGTGCAGCTCAATGAGATACACATGCATGCCAAATATCAAGTTGCTATCTTCAACATTGCAAAAGTTATGGCCAATGTTAAAGTTGGCGCAAACCAACAGACCAACCAACAGACAGGGCAAAAACAATATGTCCCCCAGTATAGACTGGGGGACATAAAAAGAATTGGTTCTACCCAGGAAATCAACAAGAGTGTGCCGCAATAATCCCTATGCTTTCCATGCAGTTGAGCTCAAACAACAAGACTGTAAAGAAATCCAAAACTAGAGCTTTGTCACAGACTTGACGAATACCCCCACATGCCGCATTGACACAGAATATTTTGCATGTTGTCTTCACAAAAAACAGCTGACACCATGCTCAATGTTTAAAATGCACTAAGTGACCCCGTGACCTAGTTTTTGACCGGGCATGACCCATATTCGACCTTGACCTTGACATCATCTAGATACAATTTCTGACCAAGTTTGGTGAAGATCGGATGAAAAGTACTTGAATTAGAGAGGGGACACTTAATTAATATGGACCGACCGACAGACAGACAGACAAGCTCACTCCTTTATACCCCCCTAAACTTCGTTTGTGGGGGTATAATAACATGATTTACTCTAGCATACTTGTTTCTAAGTGAGTGTGTGTGATTCTATAGGACAGAATTATCTTCTATAATAGTAACTGCCCCCATCCCCATAAAAAAACAACAACAATAAAAACTTAATATTTAGGGCACAGAGTGAATATTTTAAGATACAGGAGAAGCATTATGCAAGAGGCCCTCAAAATGTCTGCTGTGAAGCACTGTGAACTCTATTAACCCTTTGCATGCTGGGAAATTTGTCGTCTGCTAAAATGTTGTCTGCTAAATTTCTAAAATTAGCATTTTCTTTTATTTTTTTCAAAGAATACTATTAGAATAGCAAACAGTTTGGATCCTGATGAGACGCCACGTTTTGTGGCGTCTCATCTGGATCCAAACTGTTTGCAAAGGCCTTCAAAATCCGGTTCCAGCGCTCAAAGGGTTAAAGACTTTTACAATGTCATGGGGAAGCGATTCTGTTTTGGTTTGACCCTGTTACCCCTTGGTTGTGGAGTCAATGGGTGTTTCAACCATAACATAGCACCTGTAACTCCAGCATTGTGGAGTCCATGGGTATTTTTTCGATAACACAGATATGCTAAATAGCATGAAATTTTTTAAATTATAGTATGGAAAAAAATATAATAATATATATAATCTTACTTTTTCTTTCTTAAAAGGACACATACTTTAAGTAACATTGACAGATTTTACGCAAACATCTACATGCAAATGCTTCCTAAGAAAATAGCTCAAAGCCTAATGAGTTTTATTCATTTTTGTAGAAATGAAACAAGAAACAACTCTTACCTGAGTAAGACGAACACAATAAAATTTTCACATCAGGGGAAATCAATAAATAATCAATCAACCAGTTCATACAAACAGTATAGTAAAGAAGCAAAGAAGCAAAAGTTATAGTATAAGAAACCAGTCACTTTCCCAAAGTTATAGTACCAAAACCAGTCACTTTCCCAAAGTTATAGTACCAAAACCAGTCACTTTCCCAGCACTTTTCACTATTTCACTCCCAAACAACATGCACTACCAAACAATCCTCAGAATGTCATCTAATACATAACAAAGAGTCTCTTAACAAGCCGGTTGCCAGCTAACAAGTTCAATAACGTGTTACTGTAGTAGACACAAGTCTGCCTCACAGTATAGGGACCATATTCAGAAAGTATTATCTGTTAAGGAATGATGGATTGTGGCCGTTTATGGAT
Source organism: Dreissena rostriformis (assembly GCA_007657795.1). NCBI lineage: Eukaryota > Metazoa > Mollusca > Bivalvia > Myida > Dreissenidae > Dreissena > Dreissena rostriformis. The sequence goes on along the minus strand of VMBQ01005853.1, from coordinate 32,649 downwards.
TTTTATCGTGCAAGGAACAAACTTTTGCAGAGTTGTTAGTTTCATTAATGGCGATGTCTTGGGTATGATCCCAGCATCTGTGATGACTTTTAGTGCAGATACAAAAGAATATCAGACAAATAACAATTACGTCTTTCCATTTCTACTTTGCAAGCACAGGGCTGGTATTCACCAACTCATTCTTAGACTTAAGAATAAAGAATAAAAATAGATCTAAGAAAAATACATCCAGCATTTGAATATATACAGACAATCACTGGTAATTATGTCATTATGAAAATGGTGTACATGAAGAATGGTGTAGATAGAGGTGGTTAACCCTTTGAGCGCTGGAACCGAATTTTGAAGGTCTTTGCAAACAGTTTGGATCCAGATGAGACGCCACCGAACGTGGCGTCTCATCAGGATCCAAACTGTTTGCTATTCTGAAAGTATTCTTTGAAAAAAATCGAAGAAAATGCTAATTTTAGAAATTCAGCAGACAACATTTTAGCAGACGACAAATTTCCCAGCATGCAAAGGGTTAATGCCCTATATTTGACTCAAAATTAAAGCAGTTCTTGAATACTCCAATTTAAATCATATTTTTTATTCTTAGACGTTAGTCTAAGAACTGGTTGGTGAATACGGGCCCAAATCTGCACAATCTTCAAAGGCACATATAAACTTAAGATGGACTTTTTCAGATCAAACGATCCAATCATATAAATCCAATGCTTTCTGAGTATTTAATTGAAAAGCATTAAACATTAAAGAAAATATTTACTGTCCTAAATTAGAACGTTTCATTCTAGGAAGACTTGACATTAATTTTATACCCACATGCTAATTATTTGTGACTTAATAATAATAAGTAGCCCTTGTTATTGTGCATGTGCTTCAATGTATGTAAAGGTCAAAATAGGGTCAGATGATGCATTTGTGTTGATAGTGTTGTTAAAGAAACCATCCATGCAAGTATCAGAGCTTTGAAAGCAAGCGGTATTGATGTTATGTTTACCAAGACTTCGGACTTTCTGAAGCAGTCTTAGTCCAAAAAAGGCTAATGTTGAGGTCAAAATGAGGTCAGGTAAGATGGTTGAGTTAAAAGTGTTCATAGAAAAATCCATGCAAGTATAAGAGCTTTGTAGCATGATGTATTGATGTTGGACAAAACGTCATTTTGGCTAACCAAGAATTTGGATCTTCTGAAATAGTCCAATAGTAAGTCAATGTAAAGGTCAACATAAGGAAAAGTCAGGTGGTTGTGTTAACCCTTTGAGCGCTGGAACCGGATTTTGAAGGCCTTTGCAAACAGTTTGGATCCAGATGAGACGCCACAGAACGTGGCGTCTCATCAGGATCCAAACTGTTTGCTATTCTGATAGTGGTCTTTGAAAAAAAGTGAAGAAAATGATGATATTAGAAATTCAGCAGACAACATTTAAGCAGATGACAAATATCCCAGCATGCAAAAGGTTAATTGTGTTCAAAGACATCATCCATGCAAGTATCAAAGCTTGGTTGAAAGCAGTGTCATTTTGGGTTATTCTCATACAGAGGGACATGCGGAATAAAGGACAGGCCAATTACTATAGGCTAAGGCCATAAAAAGGGGCACAACTTTAGTTAATTTTACAATTGCACTTGCAACAAGCAAATTCGTAGAATTGATATCCCCCGCAACATATATNATGTTGGACAAAACGTCATTTTGGCTAACCAAGAATTTGGATCTCCTGAAATAGTCCAATAGTAAGTCAATGTAAAGGTCAACATGAGGAAAAGTCAGGTGGTTGTGTTAATTGTGTGCAAAGACATCATCCATGCAAGTATCAAAGCTTGGTTGAAAGCAGTGTCATTTTTGGGTTATTCTCATACAGAGGGACATGCGGAATAAAGGACAGGCCAATTACTTTAGGCTGAGGCCATAAAAAGGGGCACAACTTTAGTTAATTTTACAATTGCACTTGCAATAATTCAAGTCTGCATGACCAATGGATGCAAGTTTTAATGTTTTAAGTGGAAAAGTGGAGAAGCACTTTGTCAGACAATATGATTGTGTCTATGAACAGACAGACAGAAAAACGTCCATGGTGAGTCAAGAAACCGCCCTCTACTTAGTTGCAAAGGGGTATAACTAACTGACAGACAGATTCAGACACACATTTCATGTTTTGTAGCCAAATGTTGCTCTCAAACACCACTTTGGATCAATTTTACCAAATGTTTGTTCCACATAATTGCATGTCCAAAGTCTGCCGACCCTGAGCAAGTGAAAGATCCATAAACGCCTGATCAGACAGATGCATCAAACCGAAATTATCCCATCCAATGCATGTATCAATACATCTAAGTTATAAAACAAGAAATCCAATTTTCTCCCGAAAAAGGCAAACATATTTTGAGAAAAAAAAATGTTACTTGTTATATCAATATCTGGAAAAGCTGTTTCCCGGGGGATTTTATGGCATCCTACTAAAATTGAGATGTTATTTATATTTGTAATTCTGACACAGAAAAGAAGAATTATGTTGCATTACCACAAAATTCCATTACAATAATACATAGTTATGAAATCAAGTGAAAACCAACATACAATCAACTGTCATTAACACTCTAAGGGATTCTGTTAACAGATTGCCTTTTTTTGAAAACTGTCATTTAATGTTTTACATCATAGCCTAATGTATTTGTTATACTCTGAAAACATTATACAATAAAGATGCAAGAGTGACATGATGGCCCTTAAGCGCTCACCTTGAGAGGAACCATGGGGTCCTACTTTTTTAACACATGTGACCAAGGTTCGAACTGTCCCTAGGTATCATCCAGATAAACATACAAACCAAGTTTCATCACGATTGACATAAATGTGGCCTCTTTAGAGGTGACAATTTTTTTCAATTCGAGCTCAACCTAAATATTAGTAAAGATAAACATTCTGACAAAGTTTCATCAGGATTAAGTCATAAAATTGCCAATAGGTGTGGTAATACGGTTTTTCTAAGATCTGACCTGGTGACCTTGTTTTTGAATGCCTACGACCCAAATTCGAAATAGGCCTAGATATTGTTAAGATAAATGTTCTGACTAAGTTTCATCAATATTGAGTAATAAATGTGGCCTCTACAGTGATAACAAGGTTTTTTTACCTGGAGGCACGGGACCAAGATTGGAACTTTGCTTAGATATTGTCATGATAAACATTCTGACCAAGTTTCATCAAGATTGAGTAACAAATGTGGCTTCAAGCATATTATCAAGGTTTTTCTAAGATTTTACCTTGTTATCAAGTTTTTGGAGACCTGTTGCCCATAATAGAACTCTGGTTAGATATTTTCAGGATTAAAATTCTGACCATGTTTCATGACGATTGAGTCATAAATGATGCCCCTAGAGGGGTTACAAGTTTTTTTTAAGATTTGATCTGGAGTCTTTATTTTTGTTTTTGGATGTACCTGACTAAGATTTAAACTAAGCCTAGACATTGTCAAAGTAAACATTCTAACCAAGTTTGATCAAGATTGAGTCCTAATTGTGGTCTCTTCTGGGTTAACAAGAGTTTTCTTGTGGCCTAGATTTTGGATGCACGTGACTACAGATGCGAATACAGCCTAGGTATTGTCATATAAACAGTGCGATAAAGTTTCATCAAGAATGTGTCATTCACCTGGTCTGTTGAGTGGTAACAAATTTTGTTTTTTTAAAGATCTGATAAATTGACCTACTTTTCGGATGCATGTGACTCACATTTCAACTTAGCTTAGATATTGTCAATAAAAACATTCTGACCAAGTTTTATCAGTATTGATTAATAAATGTGGCTTCGAGAGTGGTAACCAGGTTTTTCTTAGATGTTATCTATGTTTTGCATGTATATGACCCAGATTCAAAATCGGTTTGGATATTATTAAGATAAGCATTCTGACCAAGTTTCATCAAGATTGGATGAAAAATGTTGCCTCCAGAGAGGTTACAAGCTAAAAGTTGACCACACACGATATACAATACACAACGACTGACATAGTCTAACAACTTTGTGCTGAAGCGAGCTCAACAAATCATTAATATATGGCAAAGATATTGCTGGGACACACATTTTGCATAGACTCGCAGACAGACGGATGGAAAGAGCAAGGGTGGGGGAGGGGCCAAAAAAATAAGCAAAGGGAAATAACCTTGATGATAATAGTGTTGGGGTTTTTGTGTACAGCATTTTCTTCTAAATTCCAATATCAATGCACAAAGTTGTATTTCAATACTGTTATGGAAATGGAACATGGAAATGCACATGGAAATTGACAAAAGGGCAATAACGCTGCAAATCCTGAACAGACACATATTGTTCTTTCACTAACTTCCCTTTCAAGCCCTCTGTCATTATATGAAGTTTCAGTTGATTCCCTTAAATATCTCCTGAGATACACTTCATGCCAGAAGGCCTTGCCAAAGAAAGGACAGACAATTCAATTGCTGTATGTCTACCTTTAGTTGCATAAAAAAAAGTATTTCTTATACCGTTTTATGAACAATAAAACACAATGTCCATAAATTTGCTTTAAAGACCATACCGCAAATGAGACTTGCCTAAAAATGTGTTTAAACCAATTTATTTGACATTGATTGCAACCAAATGCATTATGCTAATTGAAATGCTCTCAAGAACAGTTTCTTGGGTAGAACCAGTACTTGGTGTCTTTGGGGGGAGATCGAAACAACGATCCCATTGTGGGGATCAAACCCGTGACCTTCTGATCGCTAGGCCGACATCATATCCCTTTGAATGCTGGGAAATTTGTCGTCTGCTAAAATGTTGTCTGCTGAATTTCTAAAATTAGCATTTTCTTCGATTTTTTTCCAAAGAATACTATCAGAATAGCAAACAGTTTGGATCCTGATGAGACGCCACGTTCTGTGGCGTCTCATCTGGATCCAAACTGTTTGCAAAGACCTTCTTAATCCGGTTCCAGCACTGTAAGAGGTATCTTACCTTAAAGTGTGTCTTGTCGAGAAGTGATCGCAGGGCATGAGCCTCTGGACTGCCATCCCCGTCAATGTTGAGGAGCACCTGATCAGAGACACACAGCTCAAATGAGAACATAGAAAGCACGCAGTCAAGAAAGTGTGTTTTATTTACCATTGTTTATTGGCTATTAAACACTAGAATGTTTTCACAGGGCCATCTTATTAAACATGTACGACAAATTTAAGTTACAAGCACTTTTCAAAGAAGCATGACCTTTAAGAATAACCTGCAATAATTAGTAAATTTCAGTAATTCTATTCATTTCATTTTAATATTTCACATGTCTTTCATTTCTGGAGCATATTGATCATACATGAGCCTCGCTGTCAAAAAACAGGGCTTTATGCCTTTGAGCGCTGGAACCGGATTTTGAAGGCCTTTGCAAACAGTTTGGATCCAGATGAGACGCCACAAAACGTGGCGTCTCATCAGGATCCAAACTGTTTGCTATTCTGATAGTATTCTTTGAAAAAAATCAAAGAAAATGCTAATTTTAGAAATTCAGCAGACGACATTTTAGCAGACAACAAATTTCCCAGCATGCAAAGGGTTATGCATGTGCATATAGTGTCTTCCCAGATTAGCCTGTGAAGTCTGCATAGGCTAATCTTGGACACAACTTTATGCCTATTCTAGATTTTAGAGTCTTCATTTAAACGAAAAGTACCATAAAAGCGGAAAGTATCGTCCTTGATTAGCCTGTGCAGTATGCATACTGCACTGGCTTATCTGGGATGACACTTAAAGAACATGCATTAAGCCTTGTTTCCCCAGATGAACATTTGACACAACTTTACAGTCAGTCATACGATCTTTGGTAAGAGTGCCATGGGTACTGTTAAATAAAAACATGAGGGCATAACTAGCATGGCTGAGTTTAATAACTGTGCTTTAAAGACAAAACATGTCGTTGAGAAGCCAATAAATGACGATAAATATTAGGATTGAACTTGAAGTGCATACACAAAATCTGCTATTCTGTTGCAATTTAAATTTTACTGTTTAAGTATTGAATTTGCATGCTATTCATGTGGATTAATCAAGGGTCTTTGTTTAATAAAATGATTTAAAATTGTTTGAGCATTCAGAAAGCAAAATAATGCTAAAATAATAAAATTGATGTTTGAAATTCAGATTACACTTCCTGGCCCTTAAACCCTTTCCTGCTCAGAAGCAAAGTGAAAATGGCTATATGCAAACAGCGTAAATCCAGAGCAGCCTGCGAATAACTTGCAGTCAGTTCCGGTTTTATGCTGTTTGTTGCTAATCAGTACATAAGGGTTGGAAATGAAGCCTTTAAAACTTGAAACTGGTAAGAAAGGTCTCAAATTTAATTTGATTCGCTTAGGGACTTCAAACTAGTCAAAATGCGTGTCTAAGCGGTAAATGGTTAACCCTTTGCACGCTGGGAAATTTGTCGTCTGCTAAAATGTTGTCTGCTGAATTTCTAAAATTAACATTTTCTTCATTTTTTTTCAAAGAATACTATCAGAACAGCAAACAGTTTGGATCCTGATGAGACGCCACGTTCTGTGGCGTCTCATCTGGATCCAAACTGTTTGCAAAGGCCTTCAAAATCCGGTTCCAGCGCTCAAAGACTAAGCGGTAAATGGTTAATGGACATGACTGTCAGACTCACCTGTTTTGCCCTAATAACAGCATCAGTAGTAAGGTGTTTGGAAGGCTGGGTCTGGCGTGAATTGATCTTGTCATACAACTGAAAGGAGAATAAAAATAGTCTGATGATAATTTTACTCTTTCACATGGTAAGGACTGTCACTTATTATAAATTCATAGAAACATTGACAGTAGAAGGGTGGAGCACAAAACATTTTTTTCACAAAAAGAGTTGTTTAAGAGATATAACAGGGTCACACATAAACCATGAAATACATGATGTACATATAATGGCCAACCTTAGAAATACACAGGTAATGATTAATTAACTTGTAACAGTTGTGACAAAAACCCTTGATGCCATATTTCCTATGATATAAAGCCAGTTGTAACAAACGATCATCTTAACCCAATTTTAAGTTAAAAAAAAGGGAATAACTTGAGCAAATTTATTACAGAAAAGTAAAATTTCCACATGCAAAACTTCATATAATATGGAACAATTGACACGTCTAGTTTCAATGTTGTATACTGCAGAGTTTGGGAGCACTTGGTCTGACAAACTTGGTTATATGGACAGACTGACAAATGTCTTTGAGGAATCCAGTTATAAAAAAATCCCCAGACTGTTATGTATAATTGAGCGTATAAAAGGTAGGTAAGCCTTTGAAATACCAAGAAAGTTGTGTCATCATTTTAATATCAACACAACTTCCATGTTTCTTCAATATAAGTCATGTCATACCAATTTTATTTCAATGTTTTATCTTTAATTATGATGTCATATTGATTTTATAATATTTTAGACACTTAACATGTCACACACTAAAATAACTAACATGTCATATATTGTAAGGAGTTTAGGTTGCCGTTTGGTTTCAAAGTTTCATAGTTTCAAAGAGAGACAAAAAATCCTGAATACCTTTCCTGCACAAGATCGGAGACTCTGACATTTTTCTTTGAATAAAGGAGTATCAACAGCAGTAGAAAACTGATCTGAGGTATTCAAATGCTTTAACTCTATCTCTGTTTTGTCAGTATGTAACATTCTAGACTTATGAAACTCTGTTCTTTGAAAATCATGCTTCTCACAAAGATGCGTCACTTCAGTACCAGTACATGTTTGGTTAGAAGCACATGTATCACGAATTTGTGTCAATTCTAATTGAGTACACATCTGTTTAGAATCGAGCATGTCATGAAATTCTGTTGATTCTAAATCAGAACACGTGTGTTGGGAATCATTATCATGGAAGTCTATTGCCAAAGAGGTCATTGTATTTGTATCACGATCAAGCTCAAATTCTCGTTCATCCGTCTCTAGCGACTGCCGTTGGCGTAGCAACATATTCCGTCTGCGTATGTCGTCCTGTTGCAGTTTCAGAATCCACAGGAGCGCGCACAGACGCAGGATGGTTCGGTCACCACGATTGTGAAGGAACGATTGAACATGGTCGACAGATGAGCTGTCACTCATCGTGTAGAGAAGTGAGAGTGACAACAAAATTCAATTACAAAACCCCATTTTATGGTTATTTCAGAAAATTCACTCTTTTAAAGTTTAAACAAATATAATAAAATTCTTCTCATATTATCTTCTGGCATGAACAGACACACACATAGTGGAATATCAGTGAAAAATATTGTATTTTATATATGCCTACTAAAAACAATTGCTATTTACACAGTATTATAAGCAAAACTCTTCTATTCTTTTTTCAGATGATCATTTCCCCCAATAATTGCATGCTTTAAATATTGGTGTATCATGCAATTTCATTATAAATACGACACAAAGAACTTTACTGCACTGTCAATATTTTTTGTAAATTGTTAACACGGATAAACATAATAATAAATTGATGAACTCCGTTTTCTTTATTTTTCACAAAAACTTTATGTTTGTCTAACTTCCCTCTTTCTAAATGAAGTACAATGACATTAATTCTCACGTTTTCTCTCTTTTAATGTAACACACAATAACCATTATCATATTTATAATTGAAGGTACACACTCCTTAACTTAACAACAGTCAATATTAAAATCCTATAAACCGTATACACATTTCATGACCACACTTGCTTTAAAACTGTTAAAAAATTATCTCTATGTGAGCAAGCCCACACATTCCATCAGTCTCATAATACATTCCCAGACATGGAAGCCAAAAAGTGTCACACTATGTCTCCTATTTGACATCAGACGTTAGAGCATCAGTCTTAATACTTCACTACCACTTTTTGCCTAAGCAATCATTCTATAAAACCCGTAAATAAATCACCATCCACCGAAAGCACACAATTTTCTAAACAAGAAAGTCACATCACAATGTCATGGTCTACAAATTATGACTTTTCTCTGAGAAATGCACATATTGATTTAGCCAACATGCGTTGGTCTTTATGGTTGGTCTTTTGGTCTTTTCAAGTCAGAAAGAGTTCTGTATGAGCGATATTAGCAAGTCAAGTCAAGATTTCATAGACAGATAGCCCCCAATCAGGACTGTTTGACATCCACATTAGCTCAAAGCAATCATAGGATGTATAGGGAACTCTCAAAGGATTACTGGCAAAGCAGACATAATGGCTCTGGATAAATACGATTATAAATTCTTTAAACAAATGACTGAATTTCTTAAATACGACATAAATAACAAAACATAACTTCAATATAGTTTTACGTTAATGTAATTAAGACCAATATGCCAGCATAACAACATAGTGCCTAGTTATTGTAAATGATATTATTATGTTAAATTGAATTGCTCTAAGATTATTTTTTTTTTAAATAAATTTAAAAACAAAACAAATATTTTGAATAATTTGAATAATCCTGCCCTGAGAATTGAACCTGGAATCTCGAGAAGAAAAAGCTACCTCCTCACCACTACACAATGTAGTAATATTTAAGCTGTAACCAGTGCGGGATTAGCACCCTGGAGGTCCATACGGCAGTGAATCTTTTGGGGCCACGCTCATGGCCCTTAGTCATCCTAGTGCCTACTAGAACACTAGTGCCCAGTTGATTTCACTCGTTTAGACAACAAATGCTAAGCAACATAACATTCATATAAAATAATTGGCTTTGTCAAGTTATAAGATTAAGCTAAGTAAGTAAGTAAAAACTCTTTTGTCACCGTCTCATGGAGCCCCTTTAAGTTGCGGGCCCATAGGCAATTGCCTCCCTTGCCTCATGGGTAATGCGGGACTGGTTGTAACATAGTGAATGTAGGTTTTGGCAAATTAACAGACAAGTAATATTTTATTTTTAGTTGTCCGTGGGCAAGAATGATTTTTTTTTTAGATAATAACCAAAAACTGAGGATTCCAAATAGTTTGACCAATTAATAATTTGGTTGACCTTGGTTTTTATCTGTCAAGGGAAGTCACAGAATAGGCTCTTAGGTGTCGTGTTATGAGAAAACTGGGCTTAATGCATGTGCGTAAAGTGTCCTCCCAGGTAAGCCATTAGCAACAGGACAGCGCTGTTGCTGTTGTCTTGTAAAGTAAAAAATTGAGCCTCATTCTGTGAAAACTGGGCTTGATGCATGTGTGTATAGTGTCGTCAAAGATAAGCCTGTGCAGTCCGCACAGGTTAATCAGGGAGGACACCTAGCTTTAGTATAGAATGGATTTTCATTTAGAAAATACCTCCTTGTAAAGGGTTAATGCAAGTGCAGAAAGTGTCGTACCTGATAAGCCTGTGCAGACTGCACAGGCTTATCTTTGACAACACTTTACACACATGCATTAAACCCAGTTTTCCCAGAACTCGGCTAATATATGGAGAAAAATGCCTATTCCTTCTACTTCATACTTCCTACTGTCAATTGCTGACTATTACAGGAAGGCCTAATATAGGCAGATATGGACACTGTCAACTCCGTTTCCTGGGAAGAACCAGTACTTGGTGTCTATGGAGGAGGAAATGCGAACGCTCCCCGAGTAGGGAGCGAACCCACGAACTCCCGATCGCTAGGCCGGCACCTCATCCACTACACCACCGCGACCTTATATATTCTCCAACCAAGATGGCACCAGATCAACAGACATTCAGTGAGTGAGGTTTTATTGATCCCTTGATGCTCATAAATCATGTCCTTGCATCTCTAACAGGGCTTTGCTCTCAATGCACGGCAATAATCACCCATCTATAGGCTGCCTCAGGCTAGACTAGAAGGTGTTTGTTGGGCATCATGCGCATGCCTTTGGTTGTTGATGTTTCACTTTTTTATGAAAGTGTTTTTTTCACCATTTTGGGAATGGTCCCTTTGAATTGGGAAAAACCAAGGTGTTTTGACTAAACTTGGGAAATTAGTGTTGTAACAGTTGTTGTTTTGCTAACAAATGCCTAAAAATTAAGAATAAAGTGTTTTCAATATTATATTTACTAAGGTTCAACTCATAGAGCTGGATGGGAGATGAACTAAATGTTGTGATAAAAAAACTTGGAAACCTTTAATTGGAAATTTGTAGGTGGCAATTGGGAAAAATATATACTTTTTTCTATGGGGAATGAGGCCAAATACCGACCCTGAATTTGAAAGAAAAAAAACCCTGTATAGTCAAACCTGAACATGCACTTGACACTGTCAACTAAAGGGCCTTTTAATGTCAAGTTTTCGAAACTGGAATTCTGAACATTCTTGCCTCTGTATTTGGATGATTTGCCTACTGAAGAATCATTCATACTTGGTGGCATGAAATTTCATGTTTTTTCACACACACAAATACAAATATGTGGATACAAATTTGTGGATTTCTGATTTTTGAAAAAATTATGAGGAATAAGCGTCATGTTATTTTCCAATGTGTTTGTGTAAAATTTGTGGATCAATAAACCCACAAAATTTACAAACAAAAGATGTGTTTGTCAGAAACACAATGCCCCCTTCTGCGCCGCTTTGAATTATTTTTTTTATTTTTTTTATTATATCCCTTTAAAAATTATTACCTACCTTGTGAAAATGATCTGTACCTGCCAAATGATAAATAAAAATTATCTCCCTTAAAAGCTGTTACTTTCCTTGGATTTTGTTTTTTGACCTTGAAGGATGACCTTGACCTTTCAGCACTCAAAATGTGCAGCTCCATGAGATACACATGCATGCCAAATATTAAGTTGCTATCTTCAATATTGCAAAAGTTATGGCCAATGTCAAAGTTTTTAGACATACTGACAGACGGACTGACAGTTCAACTGCTATATGCCACCCTACCAGGGGCATAAAAAAATGAATGACCAACAAATAATAATGAGTTAACAGTATACTTTTGTGAAGTTTTGACATAACCTGGCAACTAAAGAGTATTTCAGAGATAAAATAAAGTATAACTATCTTAAAGGTTTGTTTAAAGTCATTACCTCTTCAGCGTTTAACTGCACATTTATTCAGAGAAACAAGTTTAATACAAACAAAATCACTGAAAAATTCCCCTAACTTGTTACACCTTACAAGATCGCACTTGCATGACAGATAATTTGGAAGTCCTGAAATAAAAACTCAGAGTAGATAACTCCTTAATGAAAGACCTAAGCTTGAGTAGCCTCCCCTGGATCATTCCACACGAAGAAATAATTTACTTCCAAGTCCTGAAGACAAACATCAACACTGCAAGGACAACTGCAAATTTTCTCTAATAGGGTACATAAAGGTTACCCAAGGTTACCTCTCTAATAGGGTACATAAAGGTTATCTCAGAAGACTAGGAGACAATTGAGCCTAGTTCTGGGAAACTGGGCTAACCCTTTGCATGCTGGGAAATTTGTCGTCTGCTAAAATGTCGTCTGCTAAATCTCTAAAATTAGCATTTTCTTTGATTTTTCTTCAAAGAATACTATCAAAATAGCAAACAGGTTGGATCCTGATGAGACGCCACGTTCTGTGGCGTCTCATCTGGATCCAAACTGTTTGCAAAGGCCTTCAAAATCCGGTTCCAGCGCTCAAAGGGTTGAATGCATGTGCTCCAAGTGTTGTCTCAGTCTGCACAGGCTAATCAGGGACAACACTTTCCGCTTTATCAAACTTTTAGATTAAAGGGAGTCTCTTCTAAACAAAAATCAAGTCTTGGCGGAAAGTGTCACCCCCAATTAGCCTGTGCAAACTGCAAAGGCTAATCTGGGACGACACTTAACACACATTCATTATAAGCACATTTTTTTAAAAACAAGGCTCAATTTATTACTTTACAAGACTACAGCAACCGTTCTGTGATGTTACATATTCATGTCCCTCCCCAGTGGGAAAACAAATAACCCATTAATGATGTATTTACAAGTCTGCAATATATTACTGGTCTGAATTTTATCAACACTTCTTCTCGTATTTACAAGTCTAATTTTCTGCTTGGCCATCTAATTTGATAATAAATTTCATATAGATGACTTGAATACCAAAATGGATTCCATAGATCTCATTTATTACAATAATTTGAGAATAATACAAAAGTATCATTTCTCATGGACAAAAGTGACACTTGATTGTTATATGTTATTTATTCACTGAAAATTGGTACCAGATGAAAACTGTGAACATTCAACCAGAGATATGAGTATAAAATGTTTGCCTGCCAACTTGCAGCAATAACATTTCTGTTACGTTGACTTTTAATCTCTTCATTGACAATCATAAGAGGGCATCCTTTGTCAAGACGAAACCGAATCGTAATGTATATGATCCTCAGAATTCTTTAGATTTTGTGAGGAAATGATATTCATGTAACAAGCCCACTATACCTTTATCTTTGCCATATTGACCTCAAAAACCAATAGGCATCTACCTTGCCTTCAAATTTAGCAGCAAAGCAATTTAGATAATCATAGGTCAAAGTATTCTCTAGATATTGTGTGGAAACCAATTTCATTATACAAGCCCCTGTGACCTTGACCTATATGACCTCAAACTTAAAAGGCATCTTCATTTCCATTCAATTTTATTCACTAGGCAAATATGCCTGATTGTACGTCAAATTTAGTATCCTCAAACATAGCACAGGAACAAATTTCCTGTTACAAGCCCCGTTGCCATGACCTTTGAAAAGGTGACCTTAACCCTTGGCATGCTGGGAAATTTGTCGTCTGCTAAAATGTTGTCTGTTAAATTTCTAAAATTAGCATTTTCTTTGATTTTTTTTTCCAAAGAATACTATCAGAATAGCAAACAGTTTGGATCCTGATGAGACACCACATTCTGTGGCGTCTCATCTGGATCCAAACTGTTTGCAAAGGCCTTCAAAATCCGGTTCCAGCGCTCAAAGGGTTAAAATGAATAGGTGTCTTCCCTTCCTCTCATATATATATATATACATAATCACTATACCAATTTGCATGATCATAGGCCAAAGCATTCTCAAGAGACCTTGCAGAAACTTATTTACTGTGAGCTTGACCTTTGCTGATTTCAAAATCAATGTGAAATTTGCATGGTTGGAGCTCACAGTGGAAATAAATGGCCTAAAGATTGATCACAATACCAACAGACCAACCAATGGAAAGGTGCAAAGGAAGATACCCCTACTTCTTAGAGGGGGGAATAATAAATAGTTTCATTTCATTTGAAATCAAAATTTGATTATTGGTGTCCTTATAATAATGATCACAAATTGCATGTATATTTATTTTTAGGCTGTTTGCAAAAGGCTACCAGACCGATCAGTACTGATATTCAGAAATCACTCTTGTGGGGACTACAGTGATTTGCCCTGTAATAAATGGTACTGCAGTACATAACAAAGGCATGATAGCATCTCTGAGTTTGCACTGTACTTGTTTAAAGCACATCAAAGCATATTGTGTAAGTAAGTGTATTGATTTGGTTTATACGACAGAGCAATAAAACACCTTCTGGCTTTTATTTTTAAGGCATTCTTTGGAACGGTTGAAAGACTGTTTTTTAGAATAAGAAACAAAGCGTTAAGTTCATAATTAGTACATGTAATAAGATTTGTTTTGTAGAAATCATGCGACATTTTGCAATAAATTGTATTCTCATGTGGTACGATTGAATTCTTTGGTCGTCGTTCCTCTTTGGCTGTTTGTCCTTGACATGTAACTGGGATATTTATGCGATCCTTGTTAGTGATTCAAAATGACCATAATGCTTCCCTCTGTTTGAAAATATTAACTCGGATAAGCTTTACACAATACACAAACAATAAAGCTTTCCAATAATTTATTGAAACCCAAATAAGTGCTAGTAAGTGCAAAGAAAACTGTTTTCCATAAATTTATTAAGAATGTGGTTTGGTTGAGGTTTCTTGACATAAAAAAGTTCTGATTTATTTGGGTATTCAACAAATATTATAAAGAACAAGCTATTGCCAAGCAATGATGTCCCCTACCGGCTCCACCATTGTCAGATTTTTTTTTTTTGTTGCCATAGCAACCAGAATTTGTGATGTAGGAACAAAATGAATTGACGTGCATAATCTCCATATTGCCATCTGCCCATGTTTCAAGTTTCATGAAAAAACATGAAGCGATTTTAAAGTTATCGCAGGATCCAGAAAATTGTGACAGACAGACTGACAGACGGACGGACAGAGCGCAAACCATAAGTCTCAAAAAGGTATAAAATAAAAGGAAAAATAGATAATTATTGTGCTCTGTTTGCATTGATAGTTTGACGAAGCATTGTTAAAACTTTCTCTGGGAACACCATACTAATATCCTATGTTTATGATCATATATAACATTATCCCTTCTGTAACCGTAATATTGTACACCATTTTATACTGCCAATTATTTTGTTACAATTTCTGGAAGCTACATAGGATAGGTTAATTGAAAAATCTTTATAAAAAAAATCAACAGCATGATTAAATTTTTTAATAACGTGCACCCAGTTTTTTAAACTGACATTTTGCCAAAAAAACAGCGCGTTATACACATATTTTATGGTACTAGCCCTTGAGCATTGCTGACGAGGCGGTGTGTGTGTTTAAGTCACCAATGTAACAAAACACTAGTTACATACAAAGTATAATGTAAAAAGGCAGTAAAATAAAGGAATTTACATATAGTTTTGTCTGATAACAGTGAATTTACAGATTGTTGGTCTAGCAACGGTGAGCTACACATTATTTATTCCTATATCCAAACCGAAATACCATCACATTATTGGGTAATTGCCGGCTATGTAGTTACATGATTGATTTGCTCCCCTGACCACCAGACAGATCATGTTCACCATGAACTGACAAGCGATAATTATCTTACAGCATATCTTTTGCTTTGTAACCATATAGCATTAAGGCACAAAAATACTGCAGGAAATAGTTTGCTATTTTGCAAATCATGGCTAGAATGCACACTGGCAATTTCAAAGAGCTTTAAATGATATGGGCTCGATTTAGTCTGGTGTGCATTTTACAGTTGACAGACCATTATTGTGGCAGTTAAAACACAAAGCTTTAACTGCAAGATAAGTTGACCATTTATATACAATTTAAGTATATTATTAAGTCAGGGTACAATCATCCAAGCATTGGTCTACTGAATGCCAAAGGTTCATCAGACAACTTTCCCTCATTTGAACATTGGTCTGCTGAAAGTCAGTAGTTATCCGAAAACGTTCACTCATTTAAACATTGGTTTACAGTTATAATTTATCAAGTTCATATCGGACATTCCATTAACCCTTTGCATGCTGGGAAATTTGTCGTCTGCTAAAATGTCGTGTGCTGAATTTCTAAAATTAGAATTTTCTTTGATTTTTTTCAAAGAATACTATCAGAATAGCAAACAGTTTGGATCCTGATGAGATGCCACGTTCTGTGGCGTCTCATCTGGATCCAAACTGTTTGCAAAGGCCTTCAAAATCCGGTTCCAGCGCTCAAAGGGTTAAGATTGTTGGAACATTTGAATTCATGCCATCTATGCTGTTACATGATTGATTTGATCCTTCGACCACTAGACTGATAATGTTCATCATTAACTGAAAACCGATAATTATCTTACACCATATCTTTTGCTAAATTACAAATAANCTGGGATATGTTCATGGCATTTAGAAGACAAATTGACTTGAAACAAAGAGTTTGAAGCCACATGCAATTTCTTGAGTCAACTTAAAGGGACTGTCAACCACGAATGATGAAAAAAGGAAAGTTCTAAAATACGTTTTTTTTTTACAATTATTAGTTTATATTGATTAAAATATCACGACTGGTATATATTACATTACTTGAAAAAAAGTTGTTAAGTTTTCATATTTTCCGTATATACGGTAATAAATTTTACTGGGTATGTCTACCAGGTAACTACCAGTTAACTATAAATAACGCAAGTAGATTGATCATAATCGTCACGTGGTAAACCCAGGAATGCAAATTGTGCATGCGTAGTAAATTGTATATATTTTATATATAAAATAATCAATCTACTTGCGTTATTTATAGTGTGTATATCCTTATGTCACCTTTTTTCGCGATGTACTTTCAATTTCACATCGCAAAATTTTATTACCAAATATACTGAAAATATTAACTTTTTTCAAGTAATGTAATATACAAGTCATGATATTTTAATCAATAAAAACTAATAATTGAAAAAAAAAATGGTATTTTAGAACTTTTCTTTTTTCGTCATTCGTGGTTGACAGTCCCTTTAACTGATTAATTATACAGACATTTTTGTTTGCTTTTTTATAACCAGATAAATTTTTTTTTACCTAATGCTCTTGAAATATGTTTGTTTTATCAAATGCTTGATTATCACCAGTCGTGATATTTTAATCAATAAAAACTAATAATTGTAAAAAAATATGGTATTTTAGAACTTTTCTTTTTTCGTCATTCGTGGTTGACAGTCCCTTTAACTGATAAATTATACAGACATTTTTGTTTGCTTTTTTATAACCAGATAATTTTTTTTTTACCTAATGCACTTGAAATATGTTTGTTTTATCAAATGCTTGATTTTTGTACCTCACATCTTGAATGCACTTTATTGAATTGTATATTATGTGGTATATTATGTGGTGTTATGTCTAATAAATACGAGCAGCATTATGCTAAAATGGGTCTTATGCAATATGCAGCCAGAGTAACTCCAGACTACCTTGCTTTATGATTGGCTATTAATACAATGATTGGTTTGAAACAGTTAATTAAGTATAATCAATGCTATAATCATATGACCTCGAGCACTCACTATGTACGGAAACCCATGACCTCGGGTCTATGTATGGAAACCTTTGTCTCTGGACTATGTATGGAGACCTATGTCTCGGACTATGTATGGAGACCTATGTCTCGGACAATGTATGGAGACCTATGCCTCAAGACTATGTATGGAGACCTATGTCTCCGACTATGTATGGAGACCTATGCCTCAAGACTATGTATGTAGACCTATGTCTCCGGACTATGTATGGAGACCTATGTCTCGGAACACGTTGAAATGACTCTGTGTCTGTGTGACTCGATACCCTAGGTATGGAGCCTTTTAGTGTTTGTATGAAGGTATGTGACTTATATATTAACTATAGCGACCTGGGCTGCTGAGGGGTAGGAATCCAACTTCAAGGCTCTCAGAACGTTTGAAGAGGATGGCCAGTCTCTATGTGCCTAAAGTCCCTAATGTCTGTAAATAATATAATTTAATTACCTATTTGAGCGATGTTAACTCGACGAAGTTGGGAGCAGAACTGACTGTTCATAGAGGAAACGCGCGCTTTTATACTTTCTGCTCATGCGGCGTTACTCGGACATTTCCCTAGTGGTACTGTTGAGATCTACGTAAAAATGGTTTGACTTAATTATATAGCATTATAATGAGGTTCCGGTCTTTATCAACGGTCAGGAACTTCCCTGTCTGCTAATGAGATCACGAAACCTTTTGTGACTTTCTAGCGGACAGCGTAGCTCCAGTCCAGAGTGTGTGATTACACCGGCTGATCTGGAGCTACGCTTGCTTCATAAGGCATAAGATCTATTTTTTCCAAGATGTCTCTCATACAATTATACAAGCAACTTTGTTTTTGTAATCAGAGTGGTATCAATCAATATTAATGCATTAAGGTTACAGTGTCAAGTACCTAATCATTATAGTAATATAAACTAAACAACAAAATCACTTACATTTAATTAAATTTGTGGCACAAAAACATACATCCTGCTATTGTGAGAAATTAGCAGAAATCTTAACCAATTATGTGACTTTGGGACACAAATTAATAAAAACAAAAAAAAACAACATACAATGAAAATAAACCGTTTAGCTATTAAACCTGAGCTGATTAATTTGTTATCACAGTACATTTAGTTAACCTTCAAGGGTGACTTTGTGATTTCCAATAGTGCAGGGTTCTGTTTCTGTTCTGGAGCCACGCATGTCTGGTCATGACTGATGTCCTCTATTGTCATTGCCCAGCATTTGCTTGTCATCAGTTTAGAAACAATAAGAAGCTCTCTCAGAAAACTGTACTGCTGATTTACGCTGATTTAAAGAAAAACTCGTCTCTTTTATACCAGCAAGGAAATTACCTGCCTGTAATGAATCATGATGAAAAAAGGAAAATAACCTTTATATGAAAAACTATGAATTTTCTAATTTATTTTTAATGATTATTTGCAAAGTTAACATAAAAGTGATTTACAACTCTGTTGATGGAGATAGTTTTGGTAACTATACTGTGATCAAAAAGCTAAAAAAAAATATTAAAAGTTACTGAATTCTTAGAATTAATTATTATACTATAAAATCCTAACATGATGGCTCAACAATCTGGGAATATTTCATTTTCTGAAGAAAATTCAACCATTGACAATGTCAGAAATAGACTGTCAGCTACCGGAAATAATGCTTCCAGGGGAAACAGTGACACAGGTTTGCTTGGTGGTGAAATAATGGATAATGTCCAGATTGAAAGAGGTGATGTAAAAGGTGAAACCACTTCCAAAAGTTTGCCAGCAAAAGAATGTGAATCCCAAGAAAGGGTTGTCAGTGGAAAAAGTAAGAATGATGTTGCAACCTCGCTTGGTGCGTATGGTGACAGTGCAGTGGCCAAAGACCTTCGAAAAGCCAAAATGATGCCTCATCTTCATAAGCTAGAAAAGTAGGTTTTCATTTTGTTAGCAATCCTTTTAAATGCTTCTTTCGACCCAATAATATGTTTACTGACAATTCATTTCAAAAGTTTTCATGGACACATTGTTTAGTACAATTTCTCATCATGATTCAAGCTCCACATTTCCACACTAAGGGTTAAACTAATCCAGGTCAGTGTCACAAGTCTGTTATTTAATGAGATTTTAATGCCACCTTGGAGTGTTGGCATTAAGCACTGCACTTTTCCATCAGTCTTTCAATATGTTCTGCAGCCAAGCTTGTGTTGTAAATTGATCTTTAACGGCTTGGTGTAAATGGCTCAGATTTTTACACCTGAATGACATAATGTGTAGAAAATCTTTAAGTAGTGACAAGTTTTAGCAGAATTATGGCTCCTTGTCTTTTTCCGATATAAAGCTTGTGTTTTTAACTCCTCTCTCAGACATTCCCAACAGTATCGGACCGTCTGACCTGACAGACGTTTTAAAGACAGATCCGATTGAAATGTTATGTTGCTGGTCCGAATGTCCGGGAAATAATTCAAGAGGAAAAGTTGGTTTATTATATTATAGAATTCATTCAAGTGCGCAATCATTTGAGAACGAATATTTTATAGCTTCCTCTGCATTCCGGAAATTTGCGCTCGGTACGGATTCCGTCCGGTCTTTTATTTATTGATTTTTGATTGGTAAGTGGCTGACACCGAGATAAACGGTAACTGACAAAACCTCTTCGCTTCTTTCAGAAAATTCTTACAATTCTAAGAAATTTTGCAAATGTCCGCCATCTTGAAATTTTTAGTGATCGATTAGCAAAGTTAAGCACTGCAATAGCATATTGTAAAGCAATATGTTTACCAAATTATATAATGATTACGTATTTGCTAGGTTACTGGTAACTGGTTTTCATTTCTACAGTAAAACGATATGCATAAAGCACATTTTATTTCATGTGCAAAACACGTACATGTTTTCTGACAGTCGTATTCGGATACAGTATGACTCGTCAATTTTAATTTATTTTGGATGTTCTTTATAACATTTTTATAGAATTACAATTATGCTGTGATACAGATGGTCTGGTTTATAATATTTTGCATTGTTCTCATCAAAAATTGCAACTAGAAAGACATTTAATGGTACAATAAGCTAGAGCTTGGGGGTTTCCTCCCATAGGGGCTCTGCCCTTTATCCCAGTTGGGGTCCTGCGGCCCCAGACCCCCGGCTTAATTGTCTGGATTTTAAAGTTGGGTCAATTGACACCCCTGGAATTAACATAACAAATATGTAACCATACAACTTAGGGACTTTGGAAAAAACCCAACATTAAGTTTTTATGGAGCATCTGAGTTGTTGTCGAAAGACATAACACTTAACTTGGCAAATGTATTGGGATAGATACGTTTGTACATTGATGTTCCGGTCCTTTGAATCCCAGTCCAGTCCTGCAAGTTATCTAAGTCTACAGGACCGGATGTCCACGACCGGATGTCCTGTGGACTTTAAATTGGGAATGTCTGCTCTCTAATGGCTTGATGGAACTTATTAAAATTCCCATAGATGAATGACCTTAATGTGTTGATGATTGACCTTAATGTGTTGATGAATGACCTTGATGTGTTTATGAATGACCTTAAAGCCTCTATATAGCTAAAAAATCAATGAACATTTCGTAATATATTTCGTAAAATAAAGTTAACATATAACTATTCAGTGTTGCTTATTGCAATAGCCAAAATTTTAATGTTGGATGTGCTCTGGTAACATAGATTTAACATGTTACAAGATGCTCTTTTTATTTTTTTGTGGTACAATATATTCAACACTTGTTCATGTACCAATTTAGTGTTCATGTGTCGTATGAATAGATATCATTGTGAGAAATTAAAATGGAATTTCACTGGTGAGTACAGGACGTATGACATTTATGTAAACATTTATTGCAACTTTATTTTGTTCCAATAGTCTACACTTTTCCTGATTACTTGCACAAAAGCCAAATGTGTGTTAATTATGAATATATCATCAATTAAAGTTGATTGGAAAGTATTTGTAATGCTTTCTGATTGATGATTCTTCATATTGCCTACTTAATTGTAAAAATGCACATTAATATTGTTCAAGTTTGTTTGTGTTTTAATAGCTTTTACATTGAAAACAATTGCAAGTCCTAATTAAAACTTGAAATCGTTTCTGATTGACACATTAACACACATTAAAAACACACATATATTGGACACCGCTTACTTATATATTTCTTATTATAACATCATGTGCATTATAATCATCAAGTCTTGAAAATGGCAGTAATGAAAATAAGATTATCTTAAAAGCTCTCACCAGTACCACATAATGTTTTGTACTGTAATGTTCTGTAATAAGTTTTGTCATGCACTGCTTTAGTGTCACACGAGGATGTTTTTAAGAATTTGCTGGGACTAGGTTCCCACTGATGTGAAATCCATCGTTCATGAAGTCCAGGATTGGGGAAAAGTAGACAAGTAATTGTGTATGGTATTTTTCTGGGATTTTAAGGCTTAGATACCATTCAATAATTAAATGTCAGTATGTTGAATACGCTGCTTTGTGCTTGTTTGTCTGTTCATGATTTGTCAGCTACAGGTCCCATGACCTGTTATGGTTTGATCTCCACTTTAGACCCAATATTATACAGTCCTTGCTTTACATGATCCATGATGTGGTCCTGATCTGAGGTGATCATGATGACAGGGCTCCTCCAATGAGTGCCATCTTGTACTGGGTGATACATTGCAGAATGAATCTGTGCACTTGGTAAGGATGGGATATGATTGTGGTTGTGATGTCTTTTATGTCTTGATCGATGGTGTTCATGATTTGAGCTTGATGGACCCAATTGGCTATCAACTTTTATAGATATTTTTTTAAGAATTCNGAAGCGATTTTAAAGTTATCGCAGGATCCAGAAAATTGTGACAGACAGACTGACAGACGGACGGACAGAGCGCAAACCATAAGTCTCAAAAAGGTATAAAATAAAAGGAAAAATAGATAATTATTGTGCTCTGTTTGCATTGATAGTTTGACGAAGCATTGTTAAAACTTTCTCTGGGAACACCATACTAATATCCTATGTTTATGATCATATATAACATTATCCCTTCTGTAACCGTAATATTGTACACCATTTTATACTGCCAATTATTTTGTTACAATTTCTGGAAGCTACATAGGATAGGTTAATTGAAAAATCTTTATAAAAAAAATCAACAGCATGATTAAATTTTTTAATAACGTGCACCCAGTTTTTTAAACTGACATTTTGCCAAAAAAACAGCGCGTTATACACATATTTTATGGTACTAGCCCTTGAGCATTGCTGACGAGGCGGTGTGTGTGTTTAAGTCACCAATGTAACAAAACACTAGTTACATACAAAGTATAATGTAAAAAGGCAGTAAAATAAAGGAATTTACATATAGTTTTGTCTGATAACAGTGAATTTACAGATTGTTGGTCTAGCAACAGTGAGCTACACATTATTTATTCCTATATCCAAACCGAAATACCATCACATTATTGGGTAATTGCCGGCTATGTAGTTACATGATTGATTTGCTCCCCTGACCACCAGACAGATCATGTTCACCATGAACTGACAAGCGATAATTATCTTACAGCATATCTTTTGCTTTGTAACCATATAGCATTCAAGGCACAAAAATACTGCAGGAAATAGTTTGCCATTTTGCAAATCATGGCTAGAATGCACACTGGCAATTTCAAAGAGCTTTAAATGATACGGGCTGGATTTAGTCTGGTGTGCATTTAACAGTTGACAGACCATACATTATTGTGGTAGTTAAAACACAAAGCTTTAATGCGAGATAAGTAGACCATTGATATACAATTTAAGTATATTATTAAGTCAGGGTACAATCATCCAAGCAGTGGTCTACTGAATGCCAAAGGTTCATCAGACAACTTTCCCTCATTTGAACATTGGTCTGCTGAAAGTCAGTATTTATCCGAAAACGTTCACTAATTTTAACATTGGTTTACAGTTATAATTTATCAAGTTCATGGCGGACATTCCATTAAAATTGTTGGAACATTTGAATTCATGCCATCTATGCTGTTACATGATTGATTTGATCCTTTCACCACTAGACTGATAATGTTCAGCATTAACTGAAAACCGATAATTATCTTACACCATATCTTTTGCTAAATTACAAATAAAAAATACTGCAGGTTGCAAATTTGCAAATCATGGCTAGAATGCACATTGCAAATTTCAACAAGAGATGTGTTTGTCAGAAACACAATGCCCCCTAATGCGCCGCTTGTTTTATTTTATATTTTTTTTTAACTTTGACCTTGAAGCATGACCTTGACCTTTCACCACTCAAAATGTGCAGTTCCATGAGATACACAAGCATGCCAAATATCAAGTTGCTATGATCAATATTGCAAAAGTTATGACCAATTTTTAACCTAGTTTTAAGTTTTAAGACAGACTGACACACAAAAACAGACAGACAGGCCAAAAACAATATACCCCCTTTTTTTTTAAAAAAAGGGGGCATACAAATCTTGAAATGATACGGGCTGGATTTATTCTGGTATCACTTTTACAGTTGAAAGACCAAAAACTATACCGGTAGTTAAAACACAAAGCTTAAACTGCAAGATACAGGCTTAGTTGACCTTTTATGTACTGTGATGATTTTATGTACATGTACATTATAGTCAGGGGGGTGGGGGGTGGGGGGAGGGTTGAGTGAATTTATAGGAATGGCTAAAACCATTATAGGAAAAACAAGAAGATTCGTTGAATTGATATCCTCAGCCAATTTCAAAATTTTGTGACGGATGCAAATGACGGACGGACGAACGGACAATGCCAATTCTATATCCCCCCCCTTTGGCAGAGAATAAAAAGGATACAACAAATATGATTAATGAATGATGAAATGTTCTTCCACTCTAAAGAAACACAACTGGAAAAAGACATTTATCAACTGAAAATATTGTGTCTAACATGATTAATGACTTGTTTTCAAAGACAGAAACAAAATCGTCATTGTTCAAGTCTGAGATTAAGGCCATTAAGAAGATGTTGATGCATTTATTCAGACATGGAAAACACTCACTGTGTATATAATAAGGATAAGTTGCTAACCCTGACTTTTCATAATTTGGTTTTTGTTTCATACAACACTTACTCTTTTGTTTTAAGTTAAACTTTATTCCTTACAAGGAGATCCTGATTTTTCATAAGTTGCATACAATTGATTCTTCAAACCTTATCCTAGCATAACTCATTTAGGTAAAACAATCATATTAAAACAGCTTGTATTTATTAGTTTCCATAAAATCTCATTAATAGCAATATCATTTGGTTCAATAATGACAAGCAATTATCAGCTATCTTGACCATTAATGTTTGCTGTGTGAGTGTCTAAAGCAACTTGAATAACCCTTTGCATGCTGGGAAATTTGTCGTCTGCTAAAATGTCGTCTGCTGAATTTCTAAAATAAGCATTTTCTTTGATTTTTTTTTCAAAAAATACTATCAGAATAGCAAACAGTTTGGATCCGGATGAGACGCCACGTTCTGTGGCTTCTCATCTGGATCCAAACTGTTTGCAAAGGCCTTCAAAATTCGGTTCCTGCACTGATAGAGTTAAAACTGTAACCCGTATGCATCAGTAAGGTTACAAAGCACTCAGAGTTTTCATACAGTTTGAAAATTACCTGCATATTCATATCAACTAATCAAGACACAAACAAACATGACATCCTTTGAAATGAAAATTCTCCTTTTGCAAAAAGGTCTTGTGGCCTCAAGTTGCAAAATGAAAATACCACAATCTCTTAAGTTTCAAAATAATTGTCAAAATTATAAACATGATCAATGAGAAGTCAAAATGGATAAATCTTGCGGAAACATTTTGGAAACAATTTGTTTATTAATGTAAAAAGAGTGATCAAAAAATTGAAACATATCTTTATTGTTGGTTTTCTGTATAAAGTGTTCAAGATTTGAGTGCCTTACAAAATGTTACTCATGTCAAGGACATGAAACATTTAAGGATTCC
The DNA here is from genome assembly GCA_007657795.1 of Dreissena rostriformis. NCBI lineage: Eukaryota > Metazoa > Mollusca > Bivalvia > Myida > Dreissenidae > Dreissena > Dreissena rostriformis. The sequence goes on along the minus strand of VMBQ01005853.1, from coordinate 6,891 downwards.
ATCATAAGTGTTTATAGAGTTTTAACACAATGATTCTAGGTTAATTCCCGTTTGGAGGCATAGTTTTTGCTACCTTTTAATCCTTTCATAACATTCTGATATTATCTATTAATTTAAGCTTTATAACATAAGAAGCAATGGGCATATGTTGATACACCATTTCCTGAGAAGTACTTGATGCCTTTGAAAAGATCCTGTGAATCCTCCATAAGTAAGGATAGTACTCAATACCTCAGGTCGCTTAAGCTTCCGCCATTACCATTACACCATTGCCACCTATCCAAGTTGTAAGTTTTATAGTTGTGATCCATAAGTATGAAAGTTGGCATTCTCCGCTATTATATTAAATTAATAAATGGACCAATGAAAAAGCTTGTTTTAAATGAGGTTTGATTTCAATTGGCTGAAACAAAAAAGCTCATTAATCTTTGTATTCAACCCACATACTTATGGTACAAGTTTGATGTCTTACGTACAAATCGTATTTTTTGTGTGAAAAACAGGAGTGAATTTAAAGGGCCACCCCTAAATCTACCTACCCAACAGCCCTGTCCATACTGCTCATAGTCCAATGCCCGTCGATGGTTCCCCTTTTTAATCCAGCCTCCTATGACAATGTCCTGCATTTTCTGTTCTGCAGTTTCCAAACTTATTAAACTTTCTTGCCTTTGACTGTGACCCATTTTAGAACGTCTTGATTTCAAGGAGGAACAGTGAGAAAACGAAGACAACGATGAGCTTTTCTTTTTGGCAACTTTCTGTTTCCATGACAACGTAGACACTGGCTTTTCACTGGAAGACTCTCGAGAGCTAGACTGTTTTATCGAACCTTGACCTTTTACAGGCCACGATGATGCAGTATTGCCAAGCGAAGGCGACGAGGCACCATGAACTTTTGGTGACCTTGACATGCTGTGTGACTGGGACGGCCATTTTTGCTTGGAATGAATTTTGGTCACCATTGTGGCTGCATTTAATTTCCTGCACAAGAAGTTATTATATTTTGCACAATATATTATCCTTAAGGTCAAAGCTTCATTTTGGATTCACAATGTTTGCACTGTGACATATTCAAACAGGAAATTAGTATCCATTTATAGCATGTCTGATATTTAGCACATCATTATACCGATTCATCAGATTTGTGTTGATGTACAGCTGCAATATTGAATTCATGTTTTAATTCACAGGAGTTTGAGACCAATTGGTGCATGTTTGAACATGAAGCACTACATATACTCCACAAGAATTTCTATGAATTTATTATTTTGTTTCCTTTATATAAGGTAGGTCAGGGAAGAACTTTATGGCCTGTATAAGTCACTGCCCTCATTGAAGTGTGCTAATACTGCTTCATCCATAGAAAATTGATCGCATGTAATATTCATATCCTCTTTACCCATCCGTACATCCTTACATATCAGAAGGGTTAAAATAGATTTTTTTTAATAATGCATGGAACATTGATTTCAACCACAAAGCTTATTAACTTTATATTAAGCTACAAGCCTTGGGAATTACATAAAACGCTATGTTATAAAGAACAGCAGTTTTGAAACTTAAACAACTATAAAGCAAAACAAAAGGAAATGAATCTGTTATATAAAATCCATCAGATGCAAAAATTATGACAGCTACACACAAATAAATACATTCTGATTAATCAATTTACAGAATATTTCCTAAACGTAATTACTCCAAGTAAAGTTTCTAGATCTATCAAATAGGAAATAACTGGGAAGTATTCTGAGGCCAATAAGATATCACCAGAGTCAATACCTGATTAACACACGCATTATATAATACTTACAACAACATCAACAAGTTTTCATTAACACAGATAACCATGGTAACTGCTGTTCCTACTCATATCACTTCCTCCCACAATTGACATCCAATACCAGGCAGTCCACAAGGAGACACACTATTATCATACTACAGTATTCCATTAGTTTATCTTCTACCTAAACTGCTTTTGNGACGGACGGACAGACGGACGGACAGACGGACGGACAGCGGAGATCACCACAATATCCCCACCTTTTTTTCAAAAAGTGTGGGGATAACAACTAAAAGGAACACAGAACATAACCTAGCTGCAACATCTAAAAGAACACAAACCAGAACCCAGTTGTATCAGCTTAAAGAACATTGAACAGAATCTAGTAGTATCAATTCAAAAAACATGTGCTAGATTTAAAAGTTAAATTATACAGAAACTAGCTGTAGAAGCTTTAAGAACACACCACAGAAGCACTTAGTTGTAATAGCTCAAATAAAATAAGGTTAGTTGCAACTGCATAAAGAATATAAAACACAAACTAGTTGTAACAGCTTAAAGAACAGGCAACAGAAGCTACACAATTAAAGAACACATACCATAAACTAGTTGTAACAGCTTAAAAAACACACAACAGAACCTAGCTGCAACAGCTAAAAGAACAAAGAACATAACCTTATTGCAACATCTTACAGAACAGAGAACAGAACATATTTGAACAGCTAACAGAACACAGAACAGAACATAATTGCAAAAGCTTACAGAACAGAGGACAGCAATAGTTGTAACTGCTTTAAAAACAAAGAACACACATTAGATAAATGTTTTTTTTAAAGAACAGAGAACAGACACTAGTTGTAACAGCTTAAAGAACATAGAAGCTAGCTGTAACAGCTAAAAGTACATATAACAGAAGATGGTTGCAACATCACAAAGAACAAAGGACATAAGCTAGGTGTAACATCACAAAGAACAAAGATCAGAAGATAGTGGAAAAATTACAAAGAACAAAAGGCATAAGCTAGTGGCAACATTACAAAGAACAAAGGTCACATGATAGTGGCAACACCACTAAGAACAAAGGGCATGAGCTAGGTGTAACATCCAAAAAGAACAAAGATCAGAAGATAGTGGCAACATCACAAAGAACAAAGATCTGAAGCTAATGGCACCATCACAAAGAACAAACGTCAGAAGCAAGTTTTAACATAACAAAGAACAAACGCCAGAAGCTAGTTGTAACATAACCAAGAACAAAGAACACTATTTAGTACAAATAACAGAAGGTAGTGGCAACATCACAAAAAACACAGAACAGAAGGTAGTGGCAACATCACAAAGAACACAGAACAGAAGGTAGTGGCAACATCAATAGGGAACAGAAGGTTGTGGTAACATCAATAAGAACATAGAACAGAAGGAAGTGGCAACATCACAAAGGACATAGAACAGAAGGTAGTGGCAACATCGATAAGAACATAGAACAAAATGTAGTGACAACATCAATAAGAACATAAAACAGAAGGTAGAAGCAACATCAATGAGAACATAGAACAGAAAGAAGTGGCAACATCAATAAGAACATGGAACAGAAGGTAGTGGAAACATAAACAAGAACCTAGAACAGAAGGTAGTGGCAACATTATAAAGAACATAGAACAGAAGGTAGTGGCAATATCACAAAGAACATAAAACAGAAGGTAGTGGCAACATCACATAGAACAAAGAACAGAAGGTAGTGGCAACATCACAAAGAACATAGAACAGAAGGAAGTGGCAACATCAATAAGAACATAAAACAGAAGGAAGTGGCAACATCACAAAGAACATAGAACATAAGGTAGTTGCAACATCAATAAGAACATAGACCAGAAGGTAGTGGCAACATCACAGAGAACACAGAACAGAAGGTAGTGGCAATGTCAATTAGAACATTGAACAGAAGGTTGTGGCAACATCAAAAAGAATATAGAACAGAAGGTAGTGGCAACATCAATAAAAACATAGAACAGAAGGTTGTGGCAATATCACAAAGAACATAGTACAGAAGGTAGTAGCAACATCAATAAGAACATAGAACAAAACACATAAAGAAGTAGAAACATCACAAAGAACATGTAACAGAAGGTACTGGCAACATCACAAAGAACATAGAACAGAGGGAAGTGGCAACATCACAAAGAACATAGAACAGAAGGAGTGGCAACATCAATAAGAACATAGAACAGAAAGTAGTGGCAACATCAATAAGAACAAAGAACAGAAGGTAGTGGCAACATCACAGAACATAGAACAGAAGGTTGTGGCAACATCACAAAGAACATAGAACAGAAGGTAGTGGGAACATCAATTAGAACATAGACCAGAAGATAGTGGCACATCACAAAGAACATAGAACAGAGGATAGTTGTAAAATTTGCTGAAAAGGGAGAAGAAGCCAGAAGAAACAGGTCAAAGAAAATAAAAACTGAATAATTATAGTTGTAACTGCTTAAAGAAAACACAGCAGAATGTTATTTTTAGAGTTTATAAAGAGCAGAATGTAGTACCAAATTTTATACAAAATGCTAACATACTAATGAACTGCAGCAGCCAAAAATGTTTGTTGCAGCAGTAAATAACACAGAACAGAATATAATGTAGCAACAAATGACACAGAACAGAAGGTAATCCTGGTTGCAAATAACGCATTTTAGTTGTAGCAACAAATAACACAAAACAGAAGATAATCCTGTTTGCAAATAACACATATAAGTTGTAGCAACAAATAACACAGAGCAGGATGTAACTGTAACAGCACAATGTCATTATTCAGAACATAGCGTAGCTGNTACGATCTTGAAACAAACAAGTCTTGTCACCATAAGATGACATATGCCCCCTTTTTCCACATTTTTCTAAACCTAAATGCAAAGTGTTTTTCCACATTTTTCGAAACCTAAATGCAAAGTGTGACGGAATTTCAGACGGACTACAGGCGGACAGTGAGATCACTCACTATATGCCCACCTTCGGGGGCATAAAAAAACGAGGGAAGTCGAAATAAAGAGCTGTATGGGCATATCCATTTAAGAAAATATAAACATATAGTGGCTTACCACTTTAAAATATACGTTCTCTTTTTAAAAAACGCTACAATTAAACTCACTTTAACACAGTCATCCTTTGTATACAGCGATTTTTTCCCTCATTGGGAAAAGAACCTGTACTAGTATACCAATTGGGAAAAAATAGCACGTACAATCCTGAAATTAGGAAAATTTCACGTTGTAAAATTTTCAGATTGGGAATTATGGGTATTTTTTTATTCCTTGGTATAAATTGCACAATTATTCATTCAAATGCATTTTGGCTTGAAATGTTCAGTTTAAGTGCTCATTTTATTTGTTAACTTTCACATAATTTATTCATGGAACGAAATTGACAAAAATGTCCTTCTTTTGGGGATTTTTTTAGACAGCAATTGGGAATTGCATAGTTTTACCCAATTGGAAAAGCACCTTTGATGGGTACTTTATGAAGAAGGAAAACAATTGCTGTATTTGTAAGAGATAAGAATATGTTGCTGCCGTGATTCGCCCACACACTGTTAAAATGAATCATGCAAGTCATTGTCCCCCCTGGGAAATGAATCAATTAGTAACATTTGATAAGGATATTTCCAAGCATGCATGTTAAAATGGTTTTTTCCACATCCACTTTAATGTCCCTGTGAACAAATAATTATATAAAATGTTTGCCAAGTGTTTTTTCATTTGCGTTCTGGCATCCATGGTTCAGATGTTTACAATTTTTTTGTTAAATATGTCCTTATATTTGTAAGGTCTGCTTATTGTAGGTGGGTTGTGCCCTGGATCCACTAGTGGCTTATAAATAATCGGCATGAGGCCCCACGCAAATAAACAACCCCGCTATGTCTTTTTACATTAGCACCAATGATCAAGCTGAAGTTTTCCCCAGACTCTGATAACAAATTTTCACAAGTTAGCGCACAAATATTCCCAATCAACACACTAGAAACTTAACTTTTGAATATGTTCATAACATATGCACATGTCAAAGAAATATATTCAAAAGTTATCATTATGAATAAAGCAGTCAAAATCTTTTAATAGAGTGTTTATCGTGATTGCAGGGCCCTTGCTACACTTTGGGGGATTGGGGCCGTTAGGGGGGAATTTCACTTTGTTTTGGGCGAAAAGGGGAATTTTAGAAGATCTTTTCACCAACCATTTAACATTTAAAATTGCTATAGTTTAATGTAATTTATATAAATATACATTAAATCAAAGGTTAATAGCACAATACCAGCTGGCAACATAGGTATAAAAGTAATAAAAAAAAATGAGGGGGGAATTTTAATCTGATATAGGGGGAAAAAGTATACTATTTTAAGGGGGGAATGGTGCCAAAAACGGCCAAACGAGGGCCCTGGATTGTAAAACTGTTACTTATGACTTATACATAATAGTTTTATGTAAAAGTACCCATTTACAATTTAAAAGTGGTGTTCCCTGTGGTGACAAATCCTACACATTTTGGATCCTTTATTTTACCAACAAATACAGGAAAAAAAGTATATACTTTTTTGATGGAGAAGGGACCGATATTCGGTGCTAAAAAATGCAGATTGAGGGCAGGGCCTGGCTCAGACATGCGTTGCATGACATTATTCTAAGTCTAATTATTTTATCTAACCTATCCTGACAATTTAACAAACTCGAGAAATCTTGAAATGTTTTTTCTGTTTAACAAATACGTGGGAAGTGCACATGTCTTGGTAACTTATTCATATGTCGTTAAACTAAACAACTGTTACACAAAGTTGCTTTTCTTGTCTAGACTTAACGAACAAGAACAATGTGTTTTGGTTTAACCTATATATTATACAGTGGCACCAGTAGTATTTTGTTTGTAAGAATGATGATGACACAACATAAGACAACACAAAACGAAAGAACTTGCAAAACCAAATTATTATAACAAAACAAATCATTTGACTATTACAAATCATAAAAAAATTGCAAATCATTGCATTTCAGTGAACAACATCATGTTTTTAGCAACAAACCACCAATAACATTCAGCACACTTAACCCTTTGCATGCTGG
>VMBQ01005852.1:11068-64143 GCA_007657795.1 Dreissena rostriformis | reverse complement strand
TATTACTACTACTACTACTACTACTACTGCTACTACTACTACTACTTCTACTACTTCTTCTTCTCCTACTACAACTACTTCTACTACTTCTTCTTCTTCTTATTATTATTAATATTAGTATAGGTATTATTATTATTGATACGATTACTTAAATCATAAATATGACGGTAACGAATATTTGGCGTACTTAATTGTGTGCTCAGTGTTCACTATGATGCCAATGACGTCGATTATTGCGATAATGACGATAATAATGAAGACTATGATGGTACCATCAATGGTGCTAATGATGATGATCATGTACAGATGATAATGTACTAACTACTATGTATAGATGCTCGTGATTATGATGAAAAAATACAATATATATGAGCCTCACTCTGTGAAAAGTGGGCTTAATGCATGTGCGGAAAGTGTCGTCCCAGATTAGCCTGTGCAGTCCGTACAGGCTTATCAGGGACGACACTTTCCGCTTAAACTGGATTTTTGCTAAGAAGACACTCTCTTTAAACGGAAAATATCATAAAAGCAGAAAGTGTCGTCCCTGATTAGCTTGTGCGTACTGCACAGGTTAATCTGGGACGACACTTTACGTACATGCATTAAACTCCCTTTTCACAGAGCGAGGCTCATATTGTCTATGGCAGTTTAGTTAGTTATTAAGTGGTCAATACTAAATCGATCGCAGGTTTGATGATTGCGTTATATCATGTTGTGTACATGAAAAACTTAACTTGAGCATTGAATGCTCCCTGACATTATTAACAGTAGGGCATTAATTATCCATAAGCTCGGTTGAGGCGCTTAGAATCGTTTCATCCAAGTGTTTTCTTTCATGTGGAGTGAAATCATCCATACACTGCAGTGTGCACATGTCGCCTTTAATTAGCATTTTAAGTACGAATTCCTATGACAGGTTACAGCGCCTGTAAACATCTTCGGCGTCAATAACCAATCTTTCTCATTCNAGGTTACAGCGCATGTAAACATCTTCGGCGTCAATAACCGATCTTTCTTATTCTATAGGTCGTTTGATCATCTTTTCTGCCTCCTTTTTTCTACGCAGCCATCGATTCCAAAATGACTTACATTACGACATTGCCATACAACTGTGTTCACTCGGTTCTCATGTGTTCATTACAGACTACATGTATATATGTAAAACAAAACACTCGATCGTGAATAGAAATATAAAACCCGCAATTTGACCAGCAATAGATGTGTAACATAGTCCGACGGGATGACAACGCATATACAACTTCAAGAACACCGATGAAGTTTTCATTGTGATTTTATTCTGGCATTTAATAAGTCCACAAAATATTGCAATCCATAAAATACATTCATTAATTTTCTAGACGAACCTTTTATTGTATATTCATTGACACCCACTAAATGGACATACGCTTGTATCAAATAACAATATTTATTTCATAACACTCGCTCATGATAACTACTAGTATATANCTAGGCAGTTTCGTTAGTTATTTAGTGTTCCCTACTGAATCGATTGAAGGTTTGATGATTGCATTATATCATGGTGTGTACCTGAAAAACTTAACTTTAGCTTTGAATGCTCCCTGACATGATTAACAGTAGGGCATTAATTATCCATAAGCTCGGGTTGAGGCGCTTAGAATCGTTTCATCCCAGTGATTTCTTTCATGTGGAGTGAAATCATCCATACACTGCAGTCTGCACATGTCGCTTTAATTAGCATTTCAAGTACGAATGCACATGACAGGTTACAGCTCATGTAAACATCTTCGGCGTCAATAACCGATCTTTCTCATTCTATAGGTCGTTTGATCTCTTTTCTCCCTCCTTTTTTCTTCACAGCCTTCGATTCCAAAATGCCATACATCACGGAATTGCAATACAATTGTTTAGACTCGGTTCTCATGTGCTCATCACAGACTATATACGTGAAACAAAACACTCGATCGTGAATAGAAATATAAAATCCGCAATTTGACCAGCCAATAGATGGCTATATACCTTAATATTTGCCAATAATTTACTTGTTTACTAATCTATATGGAATGTTATCTTACATGCAATGTTATCCGAATACCTTTATTGTATATTCATTGACACCCACTAAATGGACATACGCTTGTATCAAATAACAATATTTCTTTTATAACACTCGCTCACGATAACTACTAGTATATAATTTGATACTCATAATATCATCTTGTTGTCGTCTCCATTTGTGCGGTATAGATCGTTGTCCAGTTACTGGATACATTTTGAAATCATCTGAAGAAGTCAATTACCGGTAGAAACTGTTAAAGTTCAGTGAGTGCTTTCCAGGGCCCAGTATCAAGAATATTCTCATTTTTTAGCTCGACTCAGGTTACATTTGAGTTTTTACTTAGCCGAGCACTGGGAATGTCGGTCAGCTCACGAACAATCTCAAATATATGTTAGCTATAAAAAAAGTAACATATTCTTACCCAAACTCAGTGTTGAGTCAGACTCAAAACTTATAAAATCAATTGCGTATATGTATAAGTGTTCCCAGCTTTACGACGTTTGTTTATCTCCGAATTTATCTTGGATATTAGATTCGTTTTCGCACAAGTATCAGAAAGGCATCAAATTAATTGCTACAGGATACAGCGCAATTTGTTTGGATTTCGCTTGAAATCACGTGCTATTTATTACTGTGTAGCTCATTAAGGGTTTCATTAATACGCAATCATTTGACCAAGCTTGTGATGAGAAACCAATTTCAAATTAACAGTGGGGCAAAGCGTAACGTACAAACATATACAGCATTCTTCATCAGAAATATTTGGTTTTCGACGTGTACAGAAATGTTCGGGTTAGAATAAGTATATAACTATTGTTTTGTTTAGCAGAATATCTGTTACATGCTTTATTATTCTAACAAAGCTTGGGAGGTCTTAATAATTCAAGCATGTAAAAAATGTAATACCGGTATTGACATCTGCACTATTTCGTCTGTTTGTCGTTTGTCTTACGTAAAAAACAAAGTACGTATATCCGGCATTCATTCTTTCATTTAAATCATATTCCGATATAGCTAAAGCTACCATATGTTTATAGAGCAATTCGTCACAGTCAATTTAAGACCTTGCCAGCACGTGCTTCAGAGCCGGTACGACCTGGTGCACGCGGGCACGTGCCCGGCCTGATGCACCCTGCCGACTCTTATGTACTTCACTGATTGACCCCCCCGTGTGATTGAAGTTTAATGTTCGTCTGGAAACCGACATTTTCTCATCGGTTAAGTAGCCGTGGCATTGGGATGGATTTTAATATAGGTACTGTATATCGAACGCTCGTTATTTCACCTGGAAGTCACACAGTTGCAGACAAACGTAACCATGTATGTGCGGTTTGCGCTTCGTCGGCTTTTACCTTACAATACATGCGCAAATATTAGACCCTGAAAAAAAAACTATTAAAGCTTTGTGATTGAAATGTAACGGTCGAAAAATCCTATAAAAGTTATGTTTATTTTTTCATTATAATGTTACATGACTGAGAATTACTGGTTACATCTTTAAAAAAAAATGTCAAGCACATTAAACCATAGCAAAGTAACCTAAAATGATCCGCGTCACGCGAAAATGGGTCGTATGCCTTAAGGGGCCTGCGTAGTTCTAGCTGATCCTACGCATACGCGCAGACTGTTCTAGAGCTACCCTGTCCGCTCTCGAGATCTCAAAACATTTCGCAACTTTNGGCATTGGGATGGATTTTAATATAGGTACTGTATATCGAACGCGCGTTATTTCACCTGGAAGTCACACAGTTGCAGACAAACGTAACCATGTATGTGCGGTTTGCGCTTCGTCGGCTTTTACCTTACAATACATGCGCAAATATTAGACCCTGAAAAAAAACACTATTTAAGTTTGGTGATTGAAATGTAACGGTCGAAAAATCCTATAAAATGTATTTTTTCATCATAATGACTGAGATCGGGCGGGGTCTCTGATGGTGGTCTAAACCGTCTGTGAAACCCCAAAGAGAAATCAGTAGTTTATCGACGAATAATCTTTATTTATGACGAGATAATTCACTGCTCGAACAGGTAATGATGTTGCGGAGTGATGAAAAGGTTATTAGGTAAACATGTAGGTTAAACTGCACCATACACACCGTTGATTAAAAGTATCGATATACTGGCGGTAGAATGGAATAAAAGCACCTGACAAATGATAATACATCCGCATACTTGACTCACGATCCTTGTCATCATTTATTATACATGGATTGTTATGGATATATACATATATATGAGCCACGCTCCGTGAAAACGGGGATTTATGAATGTGCTTAAAGTGTCATCCCAGATTAGCCTGTGCAGTCCGCACAGGCTAATCAGGGACGTCACTTTCCGCTTTTCTGATATTTTTCGTTTAATGAAAGCCTCTTCTTAGGAGAAATCCAGTTTAGGCGGGAAGCACAGGCTAATCTGGGACGACACTTTACGCACATGCATAAAACACCGTTTTACCAGAGCGCGGCTCATGTATATGATATTTAAGAGCTCGCCGTTCATATACAACTGCGTGTTAGATTTACAGCCAAGAATGCGAAAGGAAAAACATTCACTGTCACTTTCTGTTCGAAGACGTACGCTGACTGTGTTCCAAAATGAGTTTCATTGTTAAAGCTGACTTTCATCATTAAAGCACGACTTGAAACAGGACTGTTACATTGTTAAATCGTTCGAGTTATGTATTTTTAAGGTTGTGTGAGTTTCATAAAATGATTTTAATCGGAAATCGTATATCGTTGAGCTGTTCATGAGTTTACGTAAACACATTTGTTGTTCCGCATGAAAGTTAATCAAACATCTAACATTTGTAATCAATACTTACTGATTGTGTTACAAATACATTTGTTTCAAAGATGAGAAGAAATGAAAAAACAAATGCGCAATACGACAATAAAAATGTCACTTTGCAGATAGGCTTCTAATAGATTGTTTACGGTTTGGTAAAAAAAAAGAACTTTGGCTTTGGCTCTAGATGCGTGCACCCACATTGGCTCTAGATGCGTGCACCCACATTGGCTCTAGATGCGTTCACCCACATTGGCTCTAGATGCGTGCACCCACATTGGCTCTAGATGCGTGCACACACATTGGCTCTAGATGCGTGCACCCACATTGGCTCTAAATGCGTGCACCCACATTGGCTCTANTAATAGAAGCTTCTTCTTAGCGGAAATCCGGTTTAGGCGGAAAGCACAGGCTTATCTGGGACGACACTTTACGCACATGCATAAAACCCCGTTTTACCAGAGCGCGGCTCATGTATATGATATTTAAGAGCTCGTCGTTCATACACAACTGCGTGCCAAATTTACAGCCAAGTATGCGAAACGAAAAACCTTCACTGTCACTTTTTGTTCGAAGACGTACGCCGACTGTGTTCCAAAATGAGTTTTATTGTTAATGCTGACTTTCATCATTAAACCACGACTTTAAACAGGACTGAAACATTGTTAAATCGTTCGAATTATGTATTTTTAAGGCTGTGTGAGTTTCATAAAATGTTTTTATCTGAAATCGTATATCGTTGAGCTGTTCGTGAGTTTACGTAAACACATTTGTTGTTCCGCATGAAAGTTAATCAAACATCTAACATGTGTAATCAACACTAACTGATTGTGTTACAAATACATTTGTTTCAAAGATGAGAAGAAAAGAAAAAAACAAATGTGCAATACGAGAAGAAAAATGCCACTGTGCAGATAGGCTTCTAATAGATTGTTTACGGTTTGGTTAAAACAATGAATGTTAACAAATCAACTGTTGGCCTTCGCAATATTAAATTTCTCAACTGCAAACCCATTGATCGATTGACTCCTGTGGCTCTAGATGCGTGCACCCACATTGGCTCTAGATGCGTGCACCCACATTGGCTCTAGATGCAAGCACACACATTGGCTCTAGATGCGTTCACCCACATTGGCTCTAGATGCGTGTACCCACATTGGCTCTAGATGCGTGCACCCACATTGGCTCTAGATGCGTGCACCCACATTGTCTCTAGATGCGTGCACCCACATTGGCTCTAGATGTGTGCACCCACATTGGCTCTAGATGCGTGCACCCATATTGGCTCTAGATGTGTGCACCCACATTGGCTCTAAATGGGTGCACCCACATTGGNTCGGAAATCGTATATCGTTGAGCTGTTCATGAGTTTACGTAAACACATTTTTTGTTCCGCATGAAAGTTAATCAAACATCTAACATTTGTAATCAATACTAAATGATACTTACTGATTGTGTTACAAATACATTTGTTTCAAAGATGAGAAGAAGAGAAAAAACAAATGCGCAATACGACAATAAAAATGTCACTTGGCAGATAGGCTTCTAATAGATTTTTTACGGTTTGGTAAAAAGAAAGAATTAATGTTAACAAATCAACTGTTAGCCTTCGCAATATTGAATTTCTCAACTGCAAACCAATTGATTGATTGAGTCCATTGGCTCTAGATGCGTGCACCCACATTGGCTCTAGATGCGTGCACCCACATTGGCTCTAGATGCGTGCACCAACATTGGCTATAGATGCGTGAACCCACATTGGCTCTTGATGCGTGCACCCACATTGGCTCTTGATGCGCGCACCCATATTGGCTCTAGATGCGTGCATCCACATTGGCTCGAGATGCGTGCACCCAAATTGGCTCTAGATGCGTGCACCCACATTGGCTCTAGATGCGTGTACCCACATTGGCTATAGATGCGTGAACCCACATTGGCTCTTGATGCGTGCACCCACATTGGCTCTAGATGAGTGCACTCATATTGGCTCTAGATGCGTGCATCCACACTGGCTCTAGATGCGTGTACCCAAATTGGCTCTAGATGCGTGCACCCACATAGGTCACTCCTGACCGCGACGTGCCCTTGATTTTGGAGCCGCCCCGTAGATGCTGGTAATTTTATGCTCTGAACAGTATTATGTAATGTACAGAAATGCGTTTCTCTCGTTCTGTATAATCAAACCCCACTGTTAAGTTGTACTCTGTGATATATTGTTTAAGGTTTCGGTTTGTTGTATATACTAAAAAAAAGTTCACGGTTTTATGTTTGTAGTAATTTACGAGGCGTATCACATAAAGTATCATCATTTCACCGACATGAAATATTTAAAACGTACTGTTACGTTCCCCTCGCTCTTATGACAATAAATTGCGACATGAGTAAAGTCTTTGTAACAGAATATAGACATCACTTATATTTCATCGAAATATAATGATTCATTACCGGTAACCATTATTTAAATTCAACCACCGAACCAAGTAATGCGCTCTCCCCCGTTTGTTGTGGTATTATATCTGTAGTCTCTCTCACTACGTTTATGACACTTCATTACTATGACACGCATACATCAATAGTACATTCTAAATAGCATCTCATACATATCTATGGTTTAAATGAAACGGCAAGAAACACGCATTTTTTTTGACCGTTTTTCATAAATCATATGTTTGCTGACATCTTCAATTTTTTGCGCGACAATAAACTATATTCCCAGAGGACTCTGCGAGAATACAAAACCAGCCACGTCTTATGCCAAGTCCCTTCATACCAGACATACGTATGTTCAGTCTGACAGAACTGTCAAAATAGATTTGTAAATGTTCAAATACTGTGTTATTCAACACATGTTGTTGTTGAGATTCATCGAACATTTCGGAAACAATTCAGCATGCTTATAATTACGGTTAGTGACTTTCAATTTAGGACTGTTTGGCATTAAAAAGGCTGAAGATACCGGTGTATGACTGATGGTAATGCACGGACTCGTTATCAACGCGCCGTGGTTTTTTTTTACGTCATGTTGCGTATCAAGAAATGTTGATATGAATGAAAGAAAGGATGAAAAGTGCACTTAAATCAACATTGATGTCCAGTTGTGTTTTTTTTTTATGTTGATGTTATTATTTTGTTCTTGGTATCCACACAGTTGGCTGTGATGGAATGCAGACGGAAGCAACCTATTTTCCAAGTGCGAACATTTTGAATTACCGTAATATAAAATATAATTGACCTATTTCGAAACAGATATACAGAAACCTGTGTTTATTTTAAAAATAACAAACCAATGTCTTCAACGAAACATAACACCGTGCTTCTGTTTCTCTAATCTTGAGGTGTNTTTTATATTTGATGTTATTATTTTGTTCTTGGTATTCGCACACTTTGCTGTGACCTATTTCGAAACAGACATACAGAAATGTGTGTTTGTTTAAAAAATAATAAACCAATGTCTTCAACGAAACATAACACCGTTCTTCCGTTTCTCTAATCTTGAGGTGTGAAAGTGATGACCTCTTCCGTGATAATCAAGTATTCGACGGGCCAATCAAAATGCCCATTTGGGCGGAACAATCTCATTCGGAACCCTCTATGCGTGAAATGAATGCGCGCGTCAACTGAATATGACATTCTACTTTAGTCTTACAATGTTATCCGTCGAGTATCAAATGTGCCATGCAAGACACTTGATTTGTGTTGGCGAAATGTTAAGACATTGTTATTTTGACAGGGACTGTTCGGGGGTAGCGTGTCAGTCGGACAGCACGTCTGACAGATCGTTGGCCTTACATTATCGACAGCGAACCGCGACATTTAGCGCACGTCTACAATAGACCGAACTCAATTTATATTGTAATAGAGACCCTACCGACGGAGTTCATTATATGATCTGCAAAAGACAATCACAGTGGCGGTGTCAATAGAGCAGCCATCATCATGATAATGTGTTTGTTTCGTTCTATGCATGTAGCCTCCATGTATATTCTGAGACATATTCAATGAAGTTTGCCGGTATACGGTACTTTCAGCTGTAAGTTTAATGAATGAGTTCTGTTTTGATGGATACATATACTTCTGGTTACGATAACGTAAAATTTCACTTTTTATATTTTATATTTTCTGACTGTGCACAACATAAAGGTCTAGATAACCTGTAAGCTATAGTTCATTAAGCTTATGGGTAACGTAATAATTCCAGGTAGGTCTACTTCAATATGCAAATGGTGTTGAGTCATGCGTTTGGAATCATAATTACGAACAAATAACATAACACATATTTCTGCTTTGCAAACGGATGCCACCTTAACAATCTTTACGGGTGTTTCAGTGTATTATACAGCATCTTAGCGTGTGTAGTCCCAATAAAAAGAGCAAAATTTGCCCACTCACAGTTTCATGCTTTGATTATTCGTTTATGATGACTCTACACGTGTCCATATTTGATCCGCCAGTTAACTGTCTTTGCTTCCCAACTGCAAACCCATCAATCGATTGAGCCATGTGGCGTCATAACTCGGTGTCTTGCCCGTATATTGGTCACTCCTGACCGTTTCTTACCGCGATGCGCCTGTGATTTACGGAGCCGTCCCCTGTACGAACCGATAGAGATGCTGGTAAACCAATTTCAGGAAAGCGATAACGTACAAATATAAGTATGTCAAAAGTGATAGTAAATTGACACTGTCCGAGACAATAGTGATTGAGTATAGAGAAGGTTATTAAAGAAGCTTGTACGACAAAGAAATACGCGTGAATAAATTAAATGAAGTAAATAACACAAGTGTATGGCGACATTTACACGTGTAAACATTTTTGACACTTAAAGATGTACTGATCAAGTATTTTTATAAACATGTAAATTATAATGAAAAATTGACACTAACGCTATCCGTTAATTCAGATTGAATTTTTATTNTCATTTTAATTAAAATCTATGGTCCTAGCAGACAGGGTTAGGTAAGGGTTCAACACAAGACGCCCATTTATAAGTCCACGCATGGCAGGTGGTTCCTGCAAGTCTTAGTCTCTCACAACTAGTATATAAGTTGATACTCATAATACCATCTTGTTGTCGTCTCCATTTGTGCGGTATAGATCGTTGTCCAGTAACTGGATACAGTTTGCAATCATCCGAAGAAGTCAATTACCGGTAGAAACTGTTAAACTTCAGTGAGTGCTTTCCAGGGCCCAGTATCAAGAATATTCTCAGTTTTTAGCTCGACTCAGGTTACATTTGAGTTTTTACATAGCCGAGCACTGGGAATGTCGGTCAGCTCACGAACAATCTCAAATATCTGTTAGCTATAAAAAAAAGTTACATACTCTTACTCAAACTCAGTGTTGAGTCCGACTCAAAACTTTAAATAACATCTGTGAACACCAAGTGGAGCATAATGGTAAAGCTAGGCCCAGTATCATGAACATTCTCATTTTGTGAGAAGATGATATTTGAGTTTCCACTCAGTTGAGTACTGAGAATGTCGGTCAACACACGAAAAATCTCAAATCTCACCTACAAGAACATGCAAATATTCTTCATCCAACTCAGGGTTGAGTCAGACTCAAAACTCAAAGAACTTCTGCGAACAAAATATTAAGCATGATGTTCGAAGTCATCTACAAATGTAAGAAAAACTCCAAGATGAGTCAGAATATTGACCTCAGTATACTAGTATTTGTGATACAAGGCCCAGGAGCTAACTGCTATGTACAGTTATAAAATCAATTGCGTATATGTATAAGTTCTCCCAGCTTTACGACGTTTGTTTATCTCCGAATATATCTTGGATATTAGATTCGTTTTCGCACAGGTATCAGAAAGGCATCAAATTAATTGCTACAGGATACAGCGCAATTTGCTTGGATTTCGCTTGAAATCACGTGCTATTTGTTACTGTGTAGCTCATTAAGGGTTTCATTAATACGCAATCATTTGACCAAGCTTATGATGAGAAACCAATTTAAAATTAACAGTGGGGCAAAGTGTAACGTACAAACATATACAGCATTCTCCACCACAAAGATTTGGTTTTCGACTTGTACAGAAATGTTCAGTTCAGAATAAGTATATAGCTATTGTTTTGTTTAGCAGAATATCTGTTACATGCTTTATTATTCTAACAAAGATTGGGAGGTCTTTATAATTCAAGCATGTAAAAAGTGTAATACCGGTATTGACATCTGCACTATTTCGTCTGTTTGTCTTACGTAAAAAACAAAGTACGTATATCCGGCACTCATTCTTTCATTTAAATCATATTCCGATATAACTAAAGTTACCATATGTTTATAGAGCAATTCGTCACAGTCAATTTAAAACCTTGCCAGCACGTGCTTCAGAGCCGGTACCACCTGGTGCACGCGGGCACGTGCCAGGCCTGATGCGCCCTGCCGACTCTTATGTACTTCACTGATTGACCCTCGTGTGATTGAAGTTTAATGTGCGTCTGGAAACCAACATTTTCTCATCGGTTAAGTAGCCGTGGCATTGGGATGGATTTTAATATAGGTACTGTATATCGAACGCGCGTTATTTCACCTGGAAGTCACACAGTTGCAGACAAACGTAACCATGTATGTGCGGTTTGCGCTTCGTCGGCTTTTACCTTACAATACATGCGCAAATATTAGACCATGAAAAAAAACAATTTAAGCTTTGTGATTGAAATGTAACGGTCGAAAAATCATATAAAAGTTATGTTTATTTTTTCATCATAATGTTACATGACTGAGAATTACTGGTTACTATCTTTAAAAAAATGTCAAGCACATTAAACCATAGCAAAGTAACCTTATATGATTCGCGTCACGCGAAAATAGGTCGTATGCCTTAAGCGGCCTGCGTAGTTCTAGCTGATCCTACGCATACGCGCAGACTGTTCTGGAGCTACCCTGTCCGCTCTCGAGATCCCAAAACCTTTCGCAACTTTATAGCGGACAGAGTAGCTCCTGACCAGACTTCACAGGCTGGTCTGGAGCTACGTTGGCGGCTGGTCGCATATGGCTTATTACCCATTTTTGCATGACGCGGCTCAAGTATGTGATGAAATTTAAACTTGACAGAAACGACTGCGTCAATGCATTAGCGTATATAGTAAACTGACTAGATGGGACCGTAAGTTGGCATTTTTTAAAGTGCAGTATTGTTACACATGCATTTTTTTGTGTCTTTGGGAACATAATAAACACTAATAGACTGCTAGTATTTAAGCTCGGTATCAACATGTAACTTCCCATTTTCAGATTACGTTTTCACATTTAAGATTGAAGGATATAATGTAACGATAAGGATTTGTGGTTTCGCTATCCTTTCTGCTACAGCTGTTTGCACATTTGGGGTCAGACAGACAGGGCGGGGTCTCTGATGGTGGTTATAACCGTCTGTGAAACCCCGAAGAGAAAACAGTAGATTATCGACGAATAATCTTTATTTATGACGAGATAATTCACTGCTCGAATATGTAATGATGTAGCGGAGTGATGAATAGGTTTTTAGGTAAACATGTAGGTTAAACTGCACCATACACACCGTTGCTAAAACATATCGATACACTGGCAGTAGAATGGAATAAAAGCACCTGAAGAATGATAATACATCCGCATACTTGACTCACGATCCTTGTCATCATTAATTATACATGAATTGTAATGAATATATTCATATATATGAGCCACGCTCCGTGAAAACGGGGATTTATGAATGTGCTTAAAGTGTCATCCCGGATTAGCCTGTGCAGTCCGCACAGGCTAATCAGGGACGACACTTTCCGCTNATGCATGTGCTTAAATTGTCATCCCATATTAGCCTGTGCAGTCCGCACAGGCTTATTAGAGATAACACTTTCCGCTTTTCTGGTATTTTCGTTTAATAGAAGCCTCTTCTTAGCGGAAATCCGGTTTAGGCGGAAAGCACAGGCTTATCTGGGACGACACTTAACTACGAACATGCATAAAACCCCGTTTTACCAGAGCGCGGCTCATGTATATGATATAAGAGTTTGCCGTTCATACACAACTGCGTGTCAAATTTACAGCCAAGTATGCGAAAGGAAAAACCTTCACTGTCACTTTTTGTTCGAAGACGTACGCTGACTGTGTTCCAAAATGAGTTTCATTGTTAAAGCTGACTTTCATCATTAAACCACGACTTCAAACAGGACTGTAACATTGTTAAATCGTTCGAGTTATGTATTTTTAAGGCTGTGTGAGTTTCAAAAAATGTTTTTATCTGAAATCGTATATCGTTGAGCTGTTCGTGAGTTTACGTAAACACATTTGTTGTTCCTCATGAAAGTTAATCAAACATCTAACATGTGTTATCAACACTAACTGATTGTGAGCCGGGCCGGGCAGTGATAATCGGCCCGCAGGGAGCATAACTGCCCGAGGGCCGTTTGCGACCTGGAACCGATTATCACTGCCCGGCCCGGCTCAACCGTGTATTAACGTCTACAATATATATCTTACTTTTATACTAAATTATAGATGGGCACAGATTTTGAGATTCTACTGTATTGTGTCATTATATTTTGTTCCTTCACTTAAAATTATTACCGAACCAACTTTCCGTACTTTTATTTTCTTTCAACTTATATCGACATTTATGACGTATCTCGAGTGACGTAATTTATGTGACGAAACACACCGCTTTAAGGTAGACACTCTGGATTTAAGTTACAACAATTCGAAGGCTGTTGTTTATTTAAGGGGTATTGCGGCAGTTTATTTAACCGAGGGTATATTTAAAGCAACACCGATGCTATTATCACAACCCAAAAGTTTTGTTATCAGAATCATCACAAATTAATGACCGAGTAGGTTCATAATAGGTACTCAGTGGTTCGATCCCAGGTGCGGTTAACTTTTTTTAATTCTTTTTTTTCAATCTTTTATTTCATTCTTGTTTATTTCCTGGAGCTCTTTAGTCCTGTTGTTTACTTTAATCAATTTAAAGCATTTAATCACAAACTTCAAAACATGCCGAAATCTGTCAACAAGTCCCTGTTATTGATGATTAAGGTCGAGTTTGATACTGTATGGTCTTATGTTTGTGATTAAATATTGTATTTGTGTTGTGTTTTTAAGTAAGCCGTTGTGATCCCAATTAAGATTGTAAACAATATATAATGTTTATGCATATCTCTAACAGTCTATGTACCGGTACTTGGGTTTCGCCTAATTGTTGTATTGTAGGAAATTTGACATAGACGGTAGGGATAGTTAAACAAAAAAATCTCTGTTAAAAGTACGGTGACCCCTTTTTATTTTTGTTTTATGATAATAATACGTAGATGAACATATGTAAGCAGTCTCGCAAAAAGTTATTAGATAGAACTTTTTTAAATTCCATTTTTTTGGATAAAATAGTAAAAAATTGACGTTTTTTTCGGTGATATAAAAATTAAATTTCTTAAAATTTAACTTGTGTTCTCCATTTTGTGGTAGTTTGTGGTTTAATTAAATGGTATATGATATATATTAGCTTATATAATATCTACATGTTGCCAATTTCATAGGTTATTTATCATTTTTATGCAATTACAGATTTTTTAGTTTTAATGAAAAAGTACATGTTATATAATGGTGAATAAAATCAAAAGGAGGCCGGTGACCCCATGTTTTTATTTCATTTTTCATAAAGTATTTGTATGTAGTACTTGAATATAAATTTTTAGCAAAAGTTATTAGATGGAAAAAAATCAGCAAACTGCAGCAACACCCCTTAATAGTAAAATATTAATTTAAAAAGCATCTAACGAATGCAAAACGTATTTCGGATTGTGTGTTTGTAATTTATAATGGGAAACATCAAGAGGACTAAAATAAATCACTCCGAGCAGGCATTCGATTTCGTAAAACGTTTCAAAAAGTGTAGTTCGAAATAAATTTAGATAGAGGGATGCAAAAACAGAAAATGAAAGTGCATATCGTTGTAATGTTATTATTATATTTATTAGCATTAGATTAACGATGTCATTGAGGTAAGAGTGTTGTTTACTAAATGTTGATGTTGGATGACTCCTGTTAAACTAAAAGCTCAAATAGTGTCATCAATCTAATCAACAGTACAGTTAAACTTTCAGTTGCAATCGATATTTTTTCATTATTTCAATTGTGTGCTACGTTTAATTATCATTTTAAATTATTTCCTTGATTTTTGGCTTAATTTTATATATCACCGTTGGAAAAGACTGAATGTGCACGCCATTTTGTTCAGTTGACGTCGCGCGATCCGATTCTGAGGGCCGATTACAAATAATCGGCCCTCGCGTAAGGGCCGATAATTTATAATGCCCCCGCAATGGTGATAATGACATGAACAACTGTACAAATGTGTTACTATATATAGTACGGTATGTATTATGTCAAAATAATGACGTCATTTCATAGTAAACAGTGAAAATTATCGATAATTTTCACTGATAATTTTCATTGTTTGAATTAGTGAAATTATCAGTTTTAATTCACTGATATTTCTCTATAAACCACCGGAAAGCATTAAATAAAAATGTCATATGCATATGTTAGAAGTTTATAACGGGGCAATGAACTATTATAGATCTAGCAACACTTATTGAAAAAACAAATGTAGTTAATATTTCAACATTTTGCATTGATTTTGTGTCAAAATATAAATTATGGACATAAAACTGTGACAAAAAGTTTGGAGCAATGAAGCAAAGCAGAATCCAGTATGTTCACTATTTGATGATGAAACAAATCTATGTGTAGACATGTATAAAAATGCACGATGCATCACAAGTGCTAAACCGACATATACGAAACCACCCGTAGCCCCGGAGCTTCGTACGCGTCTGGGATCAATAAAATTGTGATACATATTAAGCCGCTATCAATCCATAGTGCATTCAAATTTAACTTTTGAATTCATGCGTTTGTACTCCGGATCATCTAAGCAAACGGCACATTGTTGTTAAGCATGAATATACATTGATTTAGATATACGTGTATACATAACGGATTCACACCAACGACTTCATTCAATCGGACAATTGCAATATAACATTTAATGTTAACATAATGTCTCAAACGTGAATCGGTAAAGCACTAACCAAGCCTTATAATGAATATCAACTACTATCCGCTCCTCGTTGATGTAGACACATGATCAGATAGCACTCCCTAAATAAAACTGCGTACAGCTTTTGAAAGTGTCTAAATGCACATATGTACCCAGTTTACATATAAAAAGGCATTGGTATTATCCTCCTCCTCCTCCTCCTCCTCCTCCTCTTCCTCCTCATCCTCCTCATCCTCCTCATCCTCCTCATCCTCCCCATCCTCCTCATCCTCCTCATCCTCCTCATCCTCCTCCTCCTCTCGATCCTCCTCCTCCCCCCTCCTCATCCTCCTCATCCTCCTCATCCGCTCATTCCTCCTCATCCTCTTCATCCTCTTCATCCACCTCAATCTCCTCATCCTCCTTATTCTCCTCCTCAACCTACTTATCCTCCTCATTCTCATCATCCGCATCCTCCTCCTCATCGTCCTCATCCGAATCATCCACATCATCCTTATCATCATCATCATCGTCGTCGTCATCGTCGTCTTCGTCTTCTTCGTCGACGTCGTCGTCGTCGTTATTCTTCTTATCTTTCATATTCTTCTTATTCTTCTTATTCTTTTTTTTCTTCTTATTCTTCTTATTCCTTATCATCAGCAGCAGCAGTAGCAACAACATCATAGTAACCAGCAGAATCGCATCGTTTGCAACAGCATTATAATCATTCTCAGAATTTTTATTTTCAATATGTTAATACTTCCATCGTGACCGTTTACATGTTCATAACACATTTCCCAGACTGATGCAAGTAAACATGCGTTAAATATACATTTAATCATTGCAGTTTTTTTAATCATCTTATAGCTTCTGCAAAATTAACTTCAGGCATCCTGCTGCAGTAGTGCATGCAGCATGATGTCGGGGTTAGTGTGTCAGAGTTGTTCAATTAGCTAACAACCTGTGTTTTTAAAAAGAATTGATGGCATGTTTACGAGACAATTATTATTTGTCAAAATCGAAATGCATGATCATTTAATTAAGGATATTTGCTCTGCAGTCGACTTTCCAGTCTTGACTTATGCAGATTTATATGCATAGCGACCTCCTTCTGTCTTTCAATTCAATACTATAAAGGTAGTCGACTTATTAAGTACATTTTTCTCTACAGTCGTTTAGAAAAACCGATATACAAAATGTTATTGTTTTATTTGTAATTGTTTCCGATCAACTGGCACGTCATAAACAATAGGAGTACACGTGCACTTGCATACTTGCCCAATCTATACTGCAAGTACTTCGGGTAGATGTTTATCATGTACGACGAGTACAATATATGGATATCATTTTTAGACGTTTACAAGTTGTTATTTCTAGCTCACCTGAGCACAAAGTGCTCATGGTGAGCTATTGTGATCGCCTTTTGTCCGTCGTCCGTCGTGCATCGTGCGCCGTCAACATTTACCTTGTTAACATTCTAGAGGCCACATTTATTGTCCAATCTTCATGAAACTTGGTCAGAACATGTGTCCCAATAATATCTTGGACGAGTTCGAAAATGGTTCCGGTTGGATGAAAAACATGGCCGCCAGGGGGCGGGGCAGTTTTCCTTATATGGCTTTACTGTATAGTAAAACCTTGTTACCACTCTAGAAGTCACATTTATTGTCGAATCTTCTTGAAACTTAGTCAGAACATTTGTTCTAACGATATCTCGGATGAGTTCGAAAATGGTTCTGGTCTGTTCAAAAACATGGCTACCAGGGTGCGGGGCAGTTTTCCTTATATGGCTATAGTAAAATCTTGTTAACACTCTAGAAGTCACATTTATTGTCCAATCTACATTAAACTTAGTCAGAACATTTTTTCTAATGATATCTTGGATGAGTTCGAAAATTGTTCTGGTCTGTTGAAAAACATTGCCGCCAGGGGGGCGGGGATGGGGCTCAGCTTTCCTTATAAGGCTTTAGTAAAACCTTGTTAACACTCTAGAAGTCACATTTTTGGTCCAATGCTAACGAAACTTGGTCAGAATATTTGTACTTATGATATCTGGGCTGAGAAAATGGTTGAGATCCGTTAAAAAAATGGCCGCAAGGGGGCGTGGCATTTTCCTTATATGTCTATGTAGTAAAATCTTGTTAACACTCTAGAAGTCACATTTATTACAATTATTTATTATCCAATCTTTATGAAACTTGATTAGAACATTTGTTCTAACAATAGCTCAGCTGAGTTTTAAAATGGTTCTTGTTTGTTGAAAAACATGGCCGGCGGGGGGGGGGCGGGCGGTCAGTTGTCCGTATATGGCTATAGTGAAAACTGTCATGAGCTCAAAAACTAGGTCACTAGGTCAGCTTGCATTTTTTCAGAATAGTCTAGTTCATTTGGCTCTCATGTGAGCGCCTTAGGGCCTGATGGCCCTCTTGTTTAATTTTTGTCAGATGTTCTTGTTTCTCATTTTCAGACGGTTACTTGCATTTTTTTTCAGTCGGTCCCAATATATGTTTTATCATGTAAGACAGGTTAAGGGCATGTTTTATCATTTCGGACTGGTATATGTTTCTCATTTAGACGGTACACTACTTGTTTCTCATTTCAGACGGGAATACTACTTTTTTCTCATTTCAGACGGGTATATGTTTCCAATTCAGACGGGTACACTTATTGTTTCTCATTTCAGACGGGTAAACTAATTGTTTCTCATTCTGACTGGTACACTACTTGTTTCTCATATCAGATGGTTACTCTCCTTGTTTCTCATTTAGACGGGTACACTACTTGTTTTACATTTCAGACGGGTTCACTACTTGTTCCACATTTCAGACGCGTACACTACTTGCGTCTTATTATAGACGGGTACATGTTTCACGTTTAGACGGGTACACTACACACTGCCTTTTTCCCCACTTAGACAAGTTCACTTCTTGCTTCTCATTTCAGACGATTACTCTTCTTGTTTCTCATTTCAGACGGCTACTCTACTTGTTTCCCATTCAGACGGGTACATATTTCCACTTTAGACGGGTACTCTACTTGTTTCCACAAGTAGACGGGTATACTACTTGTTTCTCATTTCAGACGGGTACACTATTTGTTTCTCATTTCAGACGCGTACACTTCTTATTTCTCATTTAAAACGGGTACACTATTTGTTTCTCGTTTCAGACGTGTACGTGTTTCTCATTCAGACGGGTACACTACTTGTTTCACATTTCAGACGGTTACTCGGCTTGTTTCTCATTTCAGACGGGTTCATGTTTCCCATTAAGACGGGTACCCTTCTTGCTTCACATCGATCTAGACGGTAACACTACATCTTTATCATTTCAGACGGGTAATCTACTTGTTTCTCATTTAAGACGGATACACTACTTGTTTCTTATTTTATACGGGTTCAATACTTGTTTCTTATTTCAGACGGTTACACGACGTGTTTCTCATTTCAGACGTCTACACTACGTGTTTCCCATTTCAGACGGTTACACTTCGTGCTTCTCATTTCAGACGGTTACACTACGTGTTTCTTATTTCAGACGCGTATACTACTTGTTTCCCATTCAGACGGGTACACAACTTGTTTCCCATTCAGACGGTTACACTACGTGTTTCTCATTTCAGACGGGTACACTACTTGTTTCCCATTCAGACAGGTACACTACTTGTTTTCCATTCAGACGGTTACACTACGTGTTTCTCATATCAGACGGTTACACTACTTGTTTCCCATTCAGACGGATACACAACTTAGTCTCATTCAGACGGGTTCACTACTTGTTCTCATTTCAGACGGGTACACTACTTGTTTCCCATTCAGACGGGTACACTACGTGTTTCCCATTCAGACGGGTACACTACTTGTTCTCATTCAGACGGGTACACGTCTTGTTCTCATTTCAGACGGGTGCACTGCTTGTTTCCCATTCAGACGGGTACTCTACTTGTTTCCCATTCAGACGGGTACACGACTTGTTCTCATTCAGACGGGTACACTACTTGTTCTCATTTCAGACGGGTACACTACTTGTTTTCCATTGAGACGGGTACACTACTTGTTCTCATTCAGACGGGTACTCTACTTGTTCTCATATCAGACGGGTACACTTCTTGTTTCCCATTCAGACTGGTACACTACTTGTTCTCATTCAGACGAGTACACTACTTGTTCTCATTTCAGACGGGTTCATCGGTGACATAGCGCTCTCAGAGGAGGAGTACAAGGAGTTCAAGCCCCACGACTACCTGGAGGAGAAGATGGGCACCTCCATATACGAGCTACAGATCGAGGACCCCTCCACCATGCACGGGCCATCGGAGAAAGGGCCCTTTACAAAGTACGATGACCTCGTCGACAAAGAAACAAGTGTTAAAGACAAGGCGGATAAAAAATCGAAAAAAGATCTCAGAAAAGATAATAAATAATCAAAACAAAACTGTGAGAAGCGGTAAGTTTTGCTTCTATGAATTTGTTTGCATGCGAGAGACACTTAAGAGAAAATCTAATANCTAATAATACTAATAATAATAATAATAATAATAATAATAATAATAATAATAATAATAATAATAATAATAATAATAATAATAATAATGTGGTGGTGCAGTTAATTAACGTAGGGCTCGTTAAGAAATTGTCATACTCGAGTTTTGCTTTTCATTCTTTTCTTTTTTAAAGTGTTACTCAGTTTGACTGTTTGATGATAAATACTTCGTGAATTATGAATTATGTTATATTAGTTCTTAAATATATTTGTTTATTTCGTTTTACCCTCTTATTTGAATTTACTATATATATATATAATAACAGTTAAAGTTACAAGATAATACATTCACATTAATTCTCAATTCAAGTAGTAACAGTTTACAAAAGATCAAATTTATGGTGCAAAATTTATCAATGAGAATGTGGACATAGCATTTCGAACAAAAATCCCATACTTAATGTACAAATTAATTTCGTATATTAAAAAAACAACAGCCGAATAAGCGTCTTTAACTAGACAATAGCAATTTAGTGAATGTGCGCAGTTACGTTTAGGATATCGGTTACAGTCAAATTGTGGCTGGTCTATGCATGGATATATACAGGTGTCTTCAAATATCCGCATCAATACTGCTCAATATTGATAAACTTAATTAAGAATCGGTTACGGATTTCAACGGAATATTTATGAAGGCCGTGTTAAATGTATTGTATAATATCCTTATTGGTACAAACAGAGGTAAAGGTTTGATACTTGGCAGTATTGTTTTCTTTAAATCGAGAAAATTTAACTTCTTTATGAGGGGAGGGGGGTGGCTATAAGCAGGAATTGCCATGTCTTTTTAAACGGCGATACAAATCCATAGATTGAGGCTTTAGTCTGCTTAATTGATGTTTTGTTTACCAATTTACAAGACTGATTGCTCTCCAAAATAATGTGTTCCAAAATCTAAATTTTATTCAAATTATCATTAATTATTGAAATCTGTTCAATCAATGACGCTACCACCACCGTCCGACAAAAGTGTTAATTAATTAAGAAAGCTAATAATTGAACTAGTTTAAATAAAACAAAATACTTAACGTTGACCTGAAATAGAAAAGAACAACTACAACATTATAACAGTAAGTAAAAATCGAACATAAGAAAATTTAAACGAAAAGAACACAGTAATCACAAACATTGCTGTTAGCGATACGACACCAACGTAAGCGGCCTCAGTTAACAACAAAGATACATGACGATTATTTATGCCCGATTTGTCATTATCGGTTCGGGTACTACTTTAATGTACACCGGGTACTCTTAAGTATACTTGAATGTACCCCGGGTACGAAAAATACACTAAATCGTACCCGGGAATTCTGACGCTAAATTGGTCTTTGTCGGCTATTTCTTTTGCAAATTAATTATGTTCATATTTATGTCAATATTTTGTTAAATGGCCTCTATATTATCGAAACACATACTCAAAATGGCATGTTGAGGCAGGTTTTGTTCAAAGATAATTTTGTTCGTATTCCGTAGCGCGTTTACGACATCGGATTTTGGGCGGGAATAACACTCGGGTACAGTCTAAATTGGCCGGGTACGTTAAAGTATATTTAGCGTACCCGGGGTACATTTTAGTATACTAAAGAGTACACGGGGTACATTTAAGAAGTACCCGAGCCAACAATGACCAATCGACCATTATAAAATTGTTTATTTCTTATCTATAAGACCGGATAATTACACACTAAGTCTAACACGCATTTGCAAATCCATGTAATTTAATGCGTTATTATGAAAACATTTTTATCGCGAACATGCCATGGCCGCGTATGTGAGAATTGTTAGTGATCATAAATTACTTTCGTTTTTAAAAAGAGTACATGTACGTGCAATATGAAATGTTTGAACGTATACTTAAACATTTTTAAGTTGTTTAGTTGACCGTTTAATACACTGGTTACACTAATAGGTTAACAGATTAATGTTGTAGTAACCTGTCGCATCCCTACTTTTTATGATATTTTAGGATTACATAAATTGTAATGCGTTTTCAAATGCCATGATACCATTCTTTAGGCTGGTTTGCGATTGCGGTATGGTCTGCGACAAGTTACGATTACACATATTCCATTCTGATAATCTGGTACGAGTCCACATTGGATATCGCTCTGACAAGATAATCTAAATTTTATTCATCGACTCGGGCCGTTTTGGTACCAGCTTTAAAGTTCACAATGTTTGCAATCCGTTTCGATTGAATACGATTGAGCTCGCGATGTCCATGACTAATCTCAATCTGATACGATAAGAAAAGTTCAGCTCGATTATTCCACGTTTAGAACCGCGATTTAACTTCTAAGAACCTTACATTCAAAATCGTGTCCATATTACCTAATTGCTAGTAAAGATTCTCAATCCATCAATATACAAATAATAAAATGCATGGGAAAAGACACCAGGTCACGAGTTTTAGTACGATTTAATCTCGCAATATTTCCTAATAATTTTACAATCAGGGACAACAGTTGTGTTGTATATATATTTCGCGATTTTCTAAATGTTTGATGTAAAATAGTTCATTTGTTGTATTTATATTTTGATACCATCTGTCTAACAGAGGTTTATTGCATCAGCCACGGTAGCGTTCTTGAGGTTTCATTGGCATTCACAGCAAATTCAATACAATCATAAGTTTATCAGATAAAGGAAGTTTTTTTTTAATACGTTTAATTTCACGGCCGGTAATCACGGACGCCACCTCTTTTTTGCGATGCATTTATAAATAAGCCAATGCTACTTTCGAGGTGGCGCTAAGAACCGGATGTTTTGAAATTTCACGGATAAGTCTACATGGTGAGCAGGTTTTATATGCTTTTTCAATTATTTCTCGTTATTTTAAAAATCGGGCAATGTAGTGCGATTCAGCGAAGATTTATTCATCCACAAATGTACATAAACATATAATAACAATCCATTTGGAAACGTGAGGACTTTTATAAGTTGATGCATGGTGAAGGTTTTAAAGAAAATCGATGTATTTTGCCTGTGTGACGAGCAAATTAATACCTAGTGAAATCGCTAACGACATCAAGCCATTGCTTTGAACATGTACAAGTTGTTTGATGCACAAAAACATTGCCTTCTTGTGGATCAAATAATAATTTTGCATTCTTCCAAAAGAGATGGAGCCAATGCCAAGGAGGTGGCGCTAATGACAGGAGGTGGCGCCAATGCACATTTTCAGCTTTTTTTAATTTTTGGTATCGACCATACACTTTTTGTGTGGTATTCCAGGTTGAGTGTTCGATCTTTTTCTTAATTCGATCAAAATGAAATATAATCGAAAAAAAGTAAAGTCTACATAATTATGAAGAAACATGTGTTGCAAAGAGATTTTGAAGATTTCTGTCATTGTATATACTATAAAACTGGAAAGTAACAGGAGTAAAATTTAAAACAAGATGTGTTTGTGAAACACCATGGTCCCTTTTGAGCGATTTTGACCCATATATTAGAACTTTGACCATGAAGGATGACCTTGACCTTTCATCACTCAAAATGTGCCGCTCCATGAGATACACATGCATGCCAAATATCAAGTTGCTATCTTTAATATTGCAAAAGTTATGGAAACTGTTTAAGTTAGACGCAAACAAACAAACCAACAAACAGACAGGGCAAAAACAATGTGTCCCCCAGTATATACTGGGGACATACAAATACGTTTTTAAATAATTACATTGAAAACAACGGTTAAATTGTTTTTTAGTTCAGTCGCATATCCACCTAATGAAATGTGTGTTATGCAGTGCACGTATATTCAAACCACACAAAATTGTTCTTAAATAAAAATATACTATGGGAGATCACATCATAATTGTCCTCACATGGCTGATTATGAGTTTAAAATTTCACCATTGAAATAGCATGGTATGCTAACTCGTATCAGCTTGGCGGTCATGGTGTGGTGTTCAGGGGTATCAAATTTCAACCGCGCGCTTTGGATTATTCAACAAATGATACAGATTTACTCGCATTTAAGCGACCTTATTTCGACTTTATCAATACACACTATGCCATGAATAGAGTAAAATTGCGTTTGCATGAATTTATATTTGTTTATTTATTATTAACATCAGTAAATGCAGCAACGACACCAATAATGCCGCTGCAGCTAATGTTGCCATATTTAATAATTGATAAACGGATATGTATTATGCATAAATAAATAGTCTTTTACATGCATCAATATGTATTTATTCACTAATTATTATTTACAGCAACATCAGCAGCAGGAGCAACAATAATATGGGTTTAGGTTTTCTTAGATGTTGTTGTTTTTGCTGCTGCTAATAATAATACTAATAATCATTAAAGGAATACATATCAATGTTCACCTTAATAATCTTTTGCATGCATCGATATGTTTTTGTTTATAAGTTATTAGCAACAACATCAGTAACAGGAACCACAAAAACACGGGCGGGGTTTCCTTAGATAATAATAATGATTATTAAAGGAATCCATTAAATAAATAGTCTTGTGCGAGCATTGCTAAGTATTTATTTATTAATTATAAGCAACAATATAAGTAGCAGCATTAAAAGTAGAAGTGCTGCAGCAACAGTAGAAATAGTAGAAGAAGTAGTATAAGAAGCGGCATTGGAAGTAGAAGCAGTGCAGCAACAGTAGAAGTAGTAGAAGAAGTAGTATAAGAAGCGGCATTGGAAGTAGAAGCACTGCAGCAACAGTAGAAGTAGTAGAAGAAGTAGTATAAGAAGCGGCATTGGAAGTAGAAGCACTGCAGCAACAGTAGAAGTAGTAGNATGGCGTCATAAGAATATAAGCTAAGTAGGCCGATAGACCACTCTAGCTTTCACGAGAGGAAATGTTCCTTTTCAACGCTGTAGTAAGTGGCATTGCTTCTCTTTTTTAGCGCTGTAGTGGCATATTTTATGACATTGCTGACCAATGACGTGTTCATGGCCTTCATCTAAATGTGGCATCTGTTAATGGAGACGCGAGGTCGCTGTTAGAATATGTGTTCTGGACAGGCGTCCTGAAGAAGAGTGCGTTCATTAATGCTAAAACCATGTGACAAACCCCACCCTAGATTGTGTAATAGTCATTGAGGAAAGCTGTGATAGCAAAGCTGAAATACGTGTGCTATGGACAGCAAATACCTATCAATACGCAACAAGGACACTTTTTTGACAGACCTATAGACCTGTGTTGTGACCGACCCCTTCCTAGATTGAGTAAGTCATTGAGGAGAGCTGTTGTACCAAAGCTAATATACGTGTGCTGTGGGCAGCAAATACACAAAGGCAATGTTTTTGACAGACCTAGAGACGTTCGCTGTGACAGACAGATGACCGGTCGATGCCGTATCGACACTTAGAGATAATTAAGGGACATAAACAACACGCTTGTTAAAAATAAATCGTTTTTCTAATTGTGTTTTATTAAACATGTAACCATTTGTATCAAGTAATCATCCATTCCGGGTTCATTTTATTACAATGATCTTTTTTTCTCGTATCCATGCATCAGGACGAACGGTTATACAGTTATATAATGGAAGCATTATATATAGAATTATGAACCTCACGGTTAAAAAGCTCTCTGATGAGTTGATGTGCAATTGTATAGAAATTTATTGGCTCATAAACACGAGACATAATGATAATGTAAAATAAATTATTCTGACTCCTCAAGTATACGAGCATATAATAACAATGAAACTGTTTTATATAGCCGTTGAACTATATAGACTGTAGTCAACTGAAATTGATTAGGTTATCTAATGATATGTTTTCATTACCCATCCGCAGACAATATTTGAACACATCTGTAAGGTGAAGTTATGTTATCTCGCCGTGCTCGAATGATGCGCACATGTAACTGGAAATGATACCAACTGTAGTATTGAATAATGTGCACGTGCGCCTATGTTGATTAGTGTATAATTGCGTTTTCTTCAGAGTCGTTAATTGGAAAAAAATACACCACTTATGCACTTTCCAGGTACTTGAAGAAATCTTTGTTTCCGCTATTAATGTGTAATATACGATGTTATTGAGATTATCCTTCCCCATCATTCCAATTACACCGACTGTGTTTTATTACTGCTGACACAAGTTAGGTGTTTGACTCCCAGTTAAACTTCCGGCGGTGGGGGGGGGAGGATATTCCAACTGGGCGGAATGTAATATTGTTTCAGATTTTTGTTTTTAGATGACGTCATCATTGTATTTTAATTGTCACATTCTGATTTAATTCAAACTTTTCCACTCTATCACTGGGGTCCCCGACCCAACAAATACCATGATATTTGCAGGTTGGGTGCTTTTAGTAAATCATTACAGCTCATTAATTTATTAGAGAGAATTGACGGGCTAGATCTTTCTTAAGAAGTGAGTGCAATGCGAAAATCTTTTAACTGGTGAATCCTAACCTTTCTGATGAAACATGAATTGAAAAAAATGCAAATCTAACATCGTTACGAAACAATATACTATTTTACGGGTTGAAAATTAATCATATCCGCATTGCACGTTGCTTCCTATTCAACGATTGCACGTACAAGCAGGATCTCTATGTATATATTTTATCCTGCCAATAAGTGTCTACAGCTTGTCAAAGTACCAATTGCAGTACAACCTTTGGTTTTAAACATATTCAACTTATCTACTAACTTACTCAGCAGGCTACATACAATCAGAATCACGTGTACATCAGATTCAAGTCAGATGCAATTTCATATTTTGAGCAGAGCCATGCGACAATGGGTCTTATGCCAAAGGCGGCCAGCGAAGCTGCTGGCAAGACTTTGCAGTCTGGTCTGGAGTTACCCTGTCCGCTTATGAGACCACGTGTGTTAGGACGCTTTTGTATGCTACGAAGATTACGAGGTCCTCCCATGTGACTTAATAGCGGACAGGGTAGCTCCTGACCTGATTGCGCGAAGGTGCAGGCTGGTCTGGAGTTACGCTAGCCGCATATGACATACCACCCATGTTCTCATGACGCGGCTAATTTAAATGCACATACAAGGTAAGTATGTGACTGGGTTGAAAGGTAATTCTAATAAAATCCTTCTCCCAATATATAATAAAAGTGCACGCATTAAGAAGAAAATATTTAAACAAGAGATGTGTTTGTCAGAAACACAATTCCCCCTACTGCACCGCTTTGAAATAAAAATTCCATATTTTGACTTGAAGTTCCATATTTTGACCTTAAAGTTCCATATATTGTCCTTAAACTTCCATATTTTGACCTTAACAATTTGAGACAGACAGACAGAAGGACAGACAGGCAGGTCAAAAACAATATACCCCCTCTTCTTCGAAGAAGGGGGCATAAACAAGAAATACAAAATGAGATCCAATTGGATGAAAAATGTCGTCAAAAAGGAAAAAATCTAAGATTATGCGCATTGATTTATATAAGTATTTGCAGTCAGAAGACAAGAATGAAGAGAGCTTGCGATCATGTTTTTCCATATTCATGCCATTGACACACACACGTTCACGTCCAAGATTTAAGATAGTTGTAACCTTTTTCCTGCAAGCACAATCCAAATGATTAGAATGTGTGGAATCTTATACATGCAAAACTCCATTTGAAATATGACTTTTACATCAACTACACGTTAATATAATATACATGCAAATCAACACAAGGTTATACAAAGACCAAGTAATGTGAAATCAGTTGTAAAAACGCAATAGATATGAGTCGCGCTCTGTGAAAAGGGGGTTAACGTATGTGCATAAAGTGTCGTCCCTGTGCGGACTGCACATGCTAATCAGGGACGAAACTTTCCGCTTTTTGCGTTTGAAGTAAGACTCTTCTTGACGAAAATCCAGTTTGAGCGGAAAGCGTCGTCACTGAGAAGCATGTGCGGACTGCACATGATAATCTGGGACGACACTTTACGCTCATGCATAAAACCCCTTTTTTCACTGAGCGAGGCTCATATTATGAAGCAAGTGATGGATACACCGACCAATAATTGTGGCGTTTCTTTAAAACGATGAGAAGCCATGGAATATAATTGATGTCTAGGTCCGCCATTCTGTCATAACATCAAACGTAATCATCTTTCCCCCGTCATTCCAATTATGCTCACCGTGTTTTATTACTGCTGGCACACGTAAGCTGTATGACTCCATAATACATCTGGCGGGGGAGAATAATCCAACTGGGTTTATGTTAAATTCTTTCGTATGTTGTTTTTTTTCCGCTGCTGCCAGTGTATAGATTACCGGTTTAGATTTGTTATGACATAACAGTATACTACAGCCTAATACTTATATGAAATTGCAACCGAAGATCTGCCAGTGTTGGAGTTGTTTAAATAAATTATTTCATCTAACAACAATAACAAATGTTATACTTTCCCCCAGACAATGTTTTGTATGAGAGATTTACCACACAACAGCCGTTTAAGAAGTAAAGGAAATTATAAATTCGTTATCTAATTATTCACAGCCTCTCAGATGACAAATAATTATAAATTCGTTATCTCATTATTCACAGCCTCTCAGATGACAAATGATATGAAACATGTCCACACGGCATTAAACAATACACACATGTTGAATAATTATATTAATCATTTTACCGCTATATTGGCTTCCGTGTTCCATGTACCTATGCTTACATCATTGTTAACGGTTGCGGGATTGCCATAAATATCCCCTCCAGAAAACAATCCATTATTGTTCGTTGTCTTACCAAACACCTGTCCGTGCAAAAACTGGTGGTTTCGATAACAAATATTCACTCACCCTTTTTACATGTGGCTCAACTACTGTGTTATTTTTGATGGCATTGATATATGAATCAATTTATACATACTTTCGGTCTGTTAAACGTTATCGTACTACGTACAAAATTGACATTTAATTGGTTTTGGTTGCTTAGTACATGTGACGAACCACAAACACTTTGAGGCTGGAGTCAAATAAGGTCATAATTGTATGTCTTGACGCTATGCATCCACTGAGATTGTGAAAAGGATTACATACCATGAAACCAACTGTTTTTGTTGATTATGTAACTTTTTGTCATGCCGAACACTCATCCACTTTATAATAAATAGAACCACTGTATAATAATACTATAATACTAATATAAGCCGTTCAAGAAACAACTGGGCTTAATGTATGTGGGTAAAATGTCGTCCCAGATTAGCATGTGCAGTTCGCACAGGCTAATCAGTAACGGTACATTCCACCCTAGACTATATTTTTGTTCAGACGAGACTTTGTTTAAAAATTCCATCAAAGCAAATACTGTCGTCCCTGATTAGACTAAGACTGCACATACTAATCTGGGACGACACGCACATGCATAACGCCCCGTTTGACAAGAACGCGGCTCTAAATAAAACGATTGTCGTGTTTTTCCAGGACAACAATACAACTTCAATAAACTGACTCCGAATGAAGTATTCTCACTCGGGGAGGACTACGACTTCGGCAGCATCATGCACATGCACGAAACACGTTTGCGTGTGCCACGTACGTGGACACCATTCTACCTCGGAAGAAACCGGAAATGGATGTCAGACCGGAAATAGGTCAGCGCGTGAGACTCAGTCCCGGCGACATCGCACAGGCAAACAAGTTATACAATTGCCCATGTCAGTTTGAATACTCGTTCTTGATCGAGTCCGCATTGGTACTAGTTGGTCATGTTCTCTGATAATTCTGCGACCATGTATGGTCATCGACTCATTATATGCAAAACGTTTGGTCACAATATCTTGTATTAACTCGATTGTTAGAGCATAGCGGTAGTAAGAGCATATTTTCTAACAGTATCATTTCGTCCAGCTGATTCTTTTTGCAATAAATATGTTCAATATGTTTATTAATGGCTTATCAAGCGAGAACTTTCAAAGTAAATTCAGTAAATAGGATACGATCCGTGTGAGGAGTTTGCCCTTACCTTATAACAGGCTAAAGTTTTTTCGCAACATCACTGCAAACAGAAAACATGTATTTGATTATCTTAATCCGGTCACTGTCTGCTTCTTTTTGTTGCGTCGATTTATCATTTACAAAAACCATGCACTATTTATGAAAGCATTGGTTTCGTTTTCCGACTCTTTACGATACCATTGGACATGCTAAATTGTACTAATTACGAAAGTTTGATTTTTCCGCACCGGTTGTCGTGTAACGTTTTCACTTCGATACAAGTATACGCGCGTGCAATTAACGCACTGATCTAGCGATTCAATTTTTTTTTGATATTTGCTATTAACAAACAAGTGTTATTGTTTGAAGCATATTTTGACGCTTTCTCGAACAATAAACTCATAACAAAGACAAAAAAAATGCAATTCATACAAACTATAACATATGTAATTACCCGATTATTGCATGTGATTACCCTTGAGGATTTTAGCTACTACTTTGCACAATACAGCGTTTTATGTTCGAACTTTTGATGTGCTTGCAATTAATTTTATAGAACGAGTTCTTGAAATCTCCTAGCTGGTAGGGAAAACGATTTCATAAATAAAATAAATAAATAGACCACTTCTTTTTTAGCATCTGCCAAGCAGGATATAACTTTATCATACATACTTTCTCGGAAATTACTGGAGGCGAACTTTTACGAAACGCATTGCTACTTCGATTATTTGGGGAAAAGGGTGCGTTGTATATGCATATTGGAGCTACAGGATGTTTATGCATCCTGAATGTTATCTCCCAGCCGCACAGGCTGAAGATCGGCGGGTCTGTGCGTTGGTGTCTTCATCAAACAGCAATCTGCGTGCATGCTGTCATAAAAATTGAATTCGAATATCTGGTAAAGCTATTGAAACAAATATATCAGCGTTTTTAGTATTTACATGATTACCGAACATCTGTATCTAATATTAAGGTACCAGGGGAGAGTTGCTGGTGAGGATGTAACACTGGTTTTTGGACTCATTAGCACATAATTTCAGCGATCTCAGATTATATTAACAGCGTGTTTTTTCATAACAGATGGCTTTACTTCTGCCGTTTAAACATCCAAGATAGTGATGCAAAGTGGTTGTGGTTGTTTGATTACAATCCAAGACTTGATGAGTTCACTCTTCAACAAAAGGTGCAGCTAAGGAATCCGCCTCCAATGTTTAGAAATAGACAACTGAATGTCAATAAGTTCAGATTAAATAAAACCAATAACACAATTAAAGTATTCCCTCTGCATCACTGTTATTCCGTATTAAGTGCTGCGTAACTAAAAATGTGATTTTTATGAAATATAGAAGTAAAATAATAAATATTCTTTTATACCTAATGATAAAATATGACACTTCTGCATTTAAATAATAGCAGTGAAAATAAACAAATTGTTATTTTCACCGGTGAAAATAACAAATTTGTTGACGAAATGACGTCATTTTGTTGACGAAATGACGTCATTTCGTCAACAAAATGACGGCATTTCAATGCATTAAGGTACGCCACGGGAGAAAGGGTTACTTTTCAGCGGAAGGGAAACAGCTGTTAATTATTTTCTTGAAAAAGGGGCATAAACGAAACTCATGATCATAGAAAAATAAAATTTTCACTCGTGGCTGCGCCACTCGTGAAAATATATTTTCTTTGATCACTCGTGAAATAACAAACGATCTTACACTGACATGAACAAATACCCTCTATTACTTTATATTTAGTTGTCAGCGGTTCAAACGGTAAAACCAAAAACATCTGGGTCCATATTCGCAAACATACTCTTAGAATTGTATCTAGTTAAAAATAAATAATGACAATAGCAACAGTTTTATATGAAATATATTTTCACATGTCGAATATTTTTTCCTTCTAAATGTTAGTATATTCTTTATAAAAATTTAAATATAGATATGTAGGTTCATGATTGTGGGGTTCAGTTATATTTGATTTGTCGCTGAAAGTCCACTATAAGGATGCTATCAGAGTTGCATCTGTCCTTGCAGCGTGCGGCCGGACACTACAGGAGTTTATCGGCCACTTCTACCACTCCCCGACCCCCTGGGGGAGGAGCTCTGCCGCTGGCGGATCAGTGCCACGCACGGGGAGAAGATCGTACTTAACATCACCGCCTTAGACATCCCGGTCACCGGACATCCGGGCGGCCCAGAGCCCTGCGACACGGACTACCTGGAGGTTCGGTCACTACGTCCTCTCCAAACTGATAGGAATGCGGTGTGTAGTGTAGTGCAGTTACCCCTCTCCAAACTGATAGGTATGCGGTGTGTAGTGTAGTGCAGTTACGTCCTATCCAAACTTATAGGTATGCGGTGTGTAGTGTAGTGCAGTTACGTCCTCTCCAAACTTATAGGTATGCGGTATGTAGTGTAGTTCAATTACGTCCTCTCCAAACTTATAGGTATGCGGTGTGTAGTGGAGTGCAGTTACGTCCTCTCCAAACTTATAGGTATGCGGTGTGTAGTGTAGTGCAGTTACGTCCTCTCCAAACTGATAGGTATGCGGTATGTAATGTAGTGCAGTTACGTCCTCTCCAAACTGATAGGTATGCGGTGTGTAGTGCAGTCAGTCTCCCGGTTGTCGTATAATGTTTTGGTCTTCAAACTTCCAAAAACATATTTAAATTGTTTCACATATCCAATATAAATACGCTAGCCTACGTAATACTGCACAGTGATAGCATGTTTCCTGACGTCTTGACCAATGTGATTAGTCCTAACTATACATACGGTGCGATGTTTCACCTCGTCGTGCCTAATTATATAGGTTTTACTCTGTGCTGTCTCTGCGCATCGGTAAGATGTTTTACTGTGTCATGTCCAAACTTATTTCTGAAATGCTTCACTGTGACATGATCAAACGTACTAGTACGATGTTATACTTTGTCTTGTCCAAACGTTTCTGTCCGATGTTTACTATGTCATGAGCAGGCATATGCACGATATTGTACAATGTCACGCCGAAATATATCGCAGCGATGCTTTTCAGTGTCATGTTAAATCGTGTCGGTGCAATTTGTTACAATGTGACAATGACACGCATCGGTAAGATGTTTGTTATTACATGTATGTTATGTCAAAGCGCATGAATACGATTTTTTACATTGTAACGTTCATGTTCAAACTTATCGGTACGATGTTTTACTATGTCAAGCCCACACGTATCAGTACGATTTATGACTATGTCATGTCCACACGTATCAGTACGATTGATGACTGTGTCATATCCACACGTATCAGTACGATTGATGAATGCGTCATGTCCACACGTATCAGTACGATTGATGACTGCGTCATGTCCACACGTATAAGTACGATTTATAACTGTGTCATGTCCACACGTATCAGGTCCATTAATGACTGTGTCATGTCCACACGTTTCGGTACTATTGATGACTGTGTCATGTCAACACGTATCAGTACTAATAATAACTGTGTCATGTCCACACGTTTCAGTACGATTGATTACTGTGTCATGTCCACACGTATCAATACAATTTATAACTGTGTCATGTCCACACGTATTAGTGCGATTGATGACTGTGTCATGTCGACACGTATTGGTACGATTTGAAGACTGTGTCATGTCCAAACGTATCAGTACGATTTCTGACTATGTCATGCCACACGTAATAGTACTATTGATGACTGTGTCATGTCCCCACGTATCAGTACGATGTTTACTATATCCTGCCAAAACGTATCTAGCACAGCACTTCATACTAGTAGCATGTTTTACAGGTTTTGGTATGATGTCCTTTCTCACATATACATGTATGTACATAGTTCTTCATTATTCGTCTCGATTTATTGTATTGCAAAGCGTCATAACGTTTCAAGCAAGATTCAAATAGGCATTCATTACATACCGCGACAAGTGGTTTGGTCAGATTGCCAGAAATGTACCCCCTCCAAGTTCTAGTGTACAGAACAGAAGGTGAAATAGTGTAAGTCATAAAAAAATGTAACAATTCCATTCAATGTAGTTTTGTGTTATCGTAACTAATCCACAATTGATTGTTTCTTTATGGTGTATGTTTGTACCGTGATAGGTTGTTACTGACATTTGCATTGTTAGCTCGATATGTTTGTTCAAACGAACAGGTGTTTCTTTTGACTTATCATTTATTAGCTTTGTCTGTTCAGACCCTGATGAGCACTTTATTGTTGGTTTATTGTCCACTTGTGGCTTAGAAATTACCCAGAAACTCAGTTTAACAAGTCGGTTGATGGTAGCGCTAATCAATTTCTCTTCTTCAAAGTCTGCAATATTTTGTCCGACCATCTGTTTGTTTTACGAGCGTAAATGAATCGTCTGTCGTACACAACACTAGTTATTCGTATTGATTATGATTTTTTATTGATAATGCAGTTAAAGAAAATATGGCCTGGCTTCCAGCAATGTTAGCCTGGTTTGTTTCAAAGAAGCTATACCAGATTATACCGCAGCTATCACCCATGGATGTGGAATTCTTCATTAACGAAAAGTGGCTACATATGTCGAGTGTCATTACAAGCCGCTGTGACTCAAACAATCAATTATGATTTTTTCTTATCATGTACCTGAACCCCGCTTGGATATACTGCAGTATGCATGGTTTGAGTATGATGTTTTATAAAATCGCCGTACCGAAAAAAAGGGTATATACTAAAATCATCATGTACGTCTGCTCGTCTCTCTGTCTGACTGTCCGTCTGTCCATAAGCACTTAAATACTTGCAGGCGTTCTCCTACACTTTTAAACGTACTTAATGTAAAATAATTGTCCCGTATAGTATGATATTGTGCATAATTATGTCAATGATATCATCATATTCGTGAAAAAATACAAAAGTTGTGCCTCTATTTTAATTAGGACAAAAGGTATGCCTCTTTTCAACTA
The DNA here is from genome assembly GCA_007657795.1 of Dreissena rostriformis. Lineage (NCBI taxonomy): Eukaryota > Metazoa > Mollusca > Bivalvia > Myida > Dreissenidae > Dreissena > Dreissena rostriformis. The sequence continues at coordinate 28,952 of VMBQ01005852.1, read as the reverse complement.
AGAAATGTCTATATATTTATTAATATACAATATAAGGTAAAATGCCATAGTTATGTCTATACTATTTTGTATTGCTGCTAAGCAGTTTTATTTTGTTCACATATATTGATTTACTTTATTGTGCAGATAATAATGTTTGTGTATATATATATATGCAATATATTATGCAAGTGCAGGTGGCAATAATGTAAATATAATTTATTTTAAATGCTCCTCAACATTTTTTGACAAATCATGACTCGAAGGTAAAAACTGGACAAATCCCTGGGGTCACATGAATAATACAGACTAACATAAAAAATAAGTCTTAAAATCGTTTTCATCTGAAACCTTAGTGTACTTTTTCATGTGTAATTTTGTATTAAGGTCATATACAATTATTTGTTGTTCCATGCCCCTGTTGTCAAAACTCACCACGCCCAAAAGGTAACATTTTTGTAGCAACGTCCTACATATTACAACGTGTGGCCAGTGGGGGATATTCGTCATCAGTTATGTGACAAGCTCTGGAATAAAACATGGATCAAATAACCGATACACTAAAAAAAAATATAATAGCATTTGTGTATACGAAACTCGGTACCAATGTTCCGCAATGCTCCAACGGCTCCCGTGTATGTTTGTATGTATTTCCAGGGCGATACTGCGGTAACATGATGCCGAGCACACTGGTCTCTACGGATAGCCGCATGTGGGTCGAGTACCGCACCAGCTCCGGCAGCGGAAAGGGGTTCGAAGCCAATACGAAGGTAAAAACATCACGTGTTTAGTGCTATTGTATATTTTAAATGTGTAGTAATTGACACTAATTATTATATGTATTGGTATTCGAGATCCTCTCGTGAGGTATTAAAGCAATTGTGTTTTCCGTGAGTTATTACTTGCTTAACAATAATTCACACCACTACAAAACTCACCATATTTATTATGTATTACCTATAACAATATATATGTGTTTATGATGGTATACATGTATATCTATATGTTGACCTATTATTTTCTTTCGTGTTGAACGTCCTCTTTTTATATGCATCGACAAAGTTAACAGTCGTTCACACCACTATCATNACGAACAGGTGTTTCTTTTGACTGATCATCTATTAGCTTTGTCTGTTCAGACACTGATGAGCGCTTTATTGTTGGTTTATTATACACTTGTGGCTCAGAAATTACCCAGAAACTCAATTTTACAAGTCTGTTGATGGTAGCGCTACTCAATTGCTCTTCTTCACGGTCTGCACTATTTTTTCCGACCATCTGTTTGTTGTGCGAGCGTAAATGAAGTGCCTGTCTTATACAACACTCGTTACTCATTTTGAAGATGAGTTGATGGATATTGCAGTTAAAAATGTATAGATTCTCTTTCAGAAATATTACAGTAGTTTGTTCAAAGAATATAGAATATATACCAGTATACACCGCAGCTATCACGCATGTATGTGGCATCTTCATGCACAGCAGAACTCTAATTGAACATTGCGCTTTCAATTATCTCGTAGATTGAGAACAACGACAACTGCGTGTACGACTATCTCGAGATACGGGACGGTCACGAGGAGAACTCGCCTCTAATTGGTCGATACTGCGGCTACTAGATCCCGGATGAGATCAAGTCCCAGACGAACAAGATCTATGTGAAGTTCGTCTCGGAATGCTCCGTGCAAAAAGCGGGCTTCGCCGCGAACTTTGTGAAAGGTTTAATTTAGAATGACACGCTTGTAGTTCAAATATAAATACATGCAATTACGCTGTTCTTAACGTGCATGCATTCCATTCACAAGTACAATGTACATTTATATCGTATTTCATTTGATTTTAAACGATGTTCCACTGGTTCTTGTGGATAACGTAAATACTACTTTCAATAACAGCATATTCGTATTGACGATCTACTCGTACTTGCAGAGTACGACGATTGCGATACGGGCGAGCACGGGTGCGACCACGAGTGTGTGAACACGCTGGGCAGCTTCAAGTGTGAATGTAAGATCGGCTACGAGCTACACTCGGACGGCAAGAAGTGTGAAGGTGGGGGCAGTGGCGGAATGGGCATGGGGCTGGGCTGGTGTACGTAACTATGACATTTGTATAGATCGATGATCACGCTTTTGCATGTCTATTATGGAAGGTAAACATCGAAGTCTGGTTACGTACTACACTAAAGCCTTTCCGCTGTGTGAACGGCCCTTCAAGTACACGTAGTTGTTGTTGTAGTACAATAACATCAAGAAGAAATAATAAACGGTTCCTGAAATGCCCATCAAATGCAAATTATTATTGTGTTTATCAAACCATTTAATTTGATGTTTTTAATTATTATCCTATTTGGAAAAAAATAGGACGTAACAATAAAAGTGATCGTTAAGTGATTGTGAAATTATATCACTGAAAATAAATCCGTATTAAGCAATAACTTTTAGTTAGTAAATAACATTTATATTTTGAGTATGTGTCGCTTGTATGTTTACCTTTTTCCAACGGCAACAGACGCGTGCGGCGGCTACATCGACCAAACAAAAGGCAGTCTGCAGTCGCCGAGCTTTCCCGAGCTCTACCCGCCAAACAAGTTCTGCGTCTGGCAAATCGTGGCACCCGAGCAGTACCGCATCACACTCAACTTCACACACTTTGACCTCGAGGGTAACAATGTGAGTATGGTGAAGGAGACATTGAGTCTATCACACGTCTATATTGCACGTCCGTAACACGTACGTCGTTAAAGAGTGCTGTATGCTTCGCTTTGGTCGCACTTATGTCGGTGTATGTTAATGCAGAATTTCTTCTGTCGACTTCCATTGGTACTTTGCAAGGCTTCTTTGATCACAATGTCATAAGAAATAAAGATAATGACTGGACTGTCAGTGTTTTTTTCCGTGGTTTTTCAATACTTTGAAACTGAAAACAGTTTTTTTTCTTACTTGTTTTTTTTCCATAAAATAATTGGTATATATAACTATATTGCTTACGAAATAGTTTTTAACGATTATGTTTTGCATTAACATAAACAGGGTTTTGTTTACCCTCAGGTTAACGTTCGTATAAAGATAGTGTGCATGCTCTTTGAATTAATATTTTAGTAGCGTTTGGAGAGGAACGCGGTGGTTTAACTACCGAACATGCGGCGTGTGTGCGATAAGAAAAGCATGAACAAGAAAGAAAAAAAAAAATGCCTGCCAAGTTGATTTACACATTATGAATCTTGATCATGTTTGATACATGATATAATAAAGTCGGATGCGTATTGAAATAATCTTATTTGCAGCAAAACTGCGAGTACGACAGCGTTAGGATAACGAGCGGCACGGGGTCGGACTCGGTATGAACGGCATGTATTGCGGCTCCACCCTGCCGATGCCTATCACTTTCGAGAGCAACACTCTCACGCTAGAGTTTAACTCCGACAATTCCGTTCAGAAGACCGGATTCATGGCGTTTTTCTTCACTGGTAATACTATCTGTTGATACTAGATTGCATCAAATGATGCAGACGTATGCAACTTATGCATTTTATGTAACTATTGAATAACTGCACAACAAATGCAATTACATTTGTACATAACAAACTACCATTGTTACTGTATAATTCTAGTTTACAATTGCATAACACCTATTTGCATGGATACTATTAATGTAATCCGAGTCTGATTTTCAGAACATTACCATGATGTGGATATAATGCAGGTTTATTTTTCACAGCACTACACTGGATATTAATGTAATGAGATTTGCTTTTATGCGTCTAGTCTGGCTACATGGTTTTCATTTTTCAGACAAAGATGAATGCGCAGTTAATAACGGCGGCTGCCAACACATATGCAAGAACACGGTCGGAAGCTACGAGTGCGCATGTCACAACGGATTCATGTTGCACGAGAACAAGCTCGACTGTAAAGAGGGCGGCTGTCAGCACGAGATCTCGTCGCCAGCAGGTGAGATTAGCAGTCCGAACTGGCCCGACTTCTACCCGAGCCGGAAGGACTGCGTGTGGCACTTCTCCACGGTAAACGGACACCGGATCAAGGTCATTTTCCAGAACTTCGAGTTGGAGCAGCACCAGGAATGTACCTACGATCACATCGAAATCTTCGATGTGGCCAACAACTACGCAAACAGCCTGGGGCGGATCTGCGGTGTCAAGATACCGTCTCAGGTGATCTCCACCGGAAATGAGTTGTATATGGTGTTCTACTCGGACGCCACCGTGCAGAGGAAAGTGTTCCATGCGCTGCATAGCACCGGTAAATGGTCAAATACAAGCATGTTTAAAACCTCGTGTTGTAATGTTCGGCACGCAATTTTTGACTGTCAGTTATACATGTAGCTGTATAAAAATGTAAAACAAGACTTTCAGTAATCTGGAAAGCGTAGAAGTAAATGTTTTGAACATTGTTATAATTTATTTACATCACATCGTTTAGCTTTTAATTACGGTTTCTGCCATCAAACTGCACCATGTTAATATGAAACACAGATATGTTGGCCCATTCGACCTTACCAAGCCTCCTTTACGATTGTAGTATGCGGCGGCCGCCTGGCGGTGAAGGAGAAGAAGAGCCCCCTGTACTCGCACGCTAAGTACGGCGACCAGAACTACAACAACAAACTGGACTGCGAGTGGGTGCTGGAAGTGAGGGAGGGGTACCGCGTCCACTTCTACTTCACCGCCTTCGAGATCGAGGACGAGACAGACTGCGGGTGAGTCCACGCGGCTAGCGGAGGTCCCAAGCGTTCTTACGAACGCTGTAATACTCAAGTGCAGTGCGTTAAGTCTATCACTTTGAAATTATCGGCGTTTTTAGTTCAATCTAGGCTCGTGGCTCAGATTTTCAAAGCTTTGCTTGATGAATGTTACTTGTGTTTTCAATAATAACCTACCTATCTTAATTTACATTTCATATACAGTAATTAAGGCAATAAATCAATGGGTTAACTTCATTTTACATAAATAAAATTATATATCTGGAATTTAAAAATAACTGTATTGATGACACATATGTGGTACCGTATGTATATTTGACCGCTTATTTTGTAGATATGACAATGTCGAGGTGTTCGATGGGCCCCATGATACAGACACGCTTATCGGTCGCTACTGTGGAGGAGAGGTACGTAGTGGGAGTTGGCGAAGGTGACAATACTTGGTCCATCTGTACCTGTGAAATTTCATGTTTAGTGGTGTTTCATACGACAAGTATGTGGCGGCCCCCGAGCATTAAGACATTTAGCACTGCATAATGTGGCCCATTTAATAACATTGAGATTAAATACAATTTGATTGTATACAGTAACACATATTCGATTTATTGTATGCAATTTCACATGAAAGCTCTTGTTGAATAGTGGCAAATCTCTTTCGTCTTCGATAATTTCAGAATATATCCAACTATATAATACACGATTACCGGTTTATATACTGATAGTGTATACCAACTTTTAAATTAAGTGTCCGTGTTTTCTCGTAGGTACCTCACGAGATATTCTCCACCGGCCAGTTCCTCTTGGTCCGGTTCCGGTCAGACGACACCATCAACTGGAAGGGCTTTTCCGCCGTCTACCTGGAGGGAGGCCGGGCCTTCTCGCCCAACAGCAACGTGAATCCCGTACCGCTCAGACTCAATACGTTAAAGTGCGCATGCGCAGCGTCGGTTTGAGTAGCACCATCGTACGACTTTTCTGAGACGAGACTTCTAAAAGCATCATGTGTTCGATACCGAAAGACTTTAACTGCACGCGTTGATCGTGCATCATTTGTACTGATATAATTCTATGAACAGCGTCAAGAAATGGCGCTTTGTGAATATTGGACGTCTCACACTTAAAGTTATATACTTGTTTAGGCGACGACTGGTGTTGTCAGTTTTGAAATATGTTTGTCATCGAGGTATACAGCAGTTGTTTTTTTTACAAAAAGAAAAGAATCAAAGTTATACTGTTGTACTAGAATAGTAGTTGTAGTTGACACATCCTGCGTTTGAACAGGATACTTCGCTTGGTTATACTACATACATATATTTCACAAGAAACTGTTATATTAGCGGTTTATTTGAACAATAGGATCTTTTTTTAAATGTTACTAAAAGCATCTCGTATATCGCTATATTTTGTAGAAATGATTGTTATGAAGTAAATACACGCTGTTGCAATTATATTTGCTAGTAATAGGCTTTATATACAAAATGACACGACGCTTTAAACCAATGCATCACAAAATACGCAAGGTAACTTTCAGTGAAACCAACTGATGTTTTATGNAACCCATGCATCACAAAATACGCAAGGTAACTTTCAGTGAAACCAAATGATGTGTTATGCATATAATTTTGGTATATGTTTTGCTTTTAAATATACACCGGATTGTATTCTGAAATATCAATATGCCGATTGGTGATGTAACATGCACTTGAAAACAAATTATATAATTGTATAATGATTTGTCTAGTATTATATATATACTTTCTGATGGTTGTGACTGTCTTGTACATTGATTTCATAATATATCTTTTGTGTTTGAAACTAAAGCTTATATACATGACGTTGTTTTTCACGTGATACTCACTCGTTTAACTATAGTTTTTTTCGGGTGTTTAGCCCTTGTCATAACGGGTTCCGTAACATCACTTCCTAAAAATTAGAAGGGTAAAGTACACGCTAATATAATCCAACCGAATAAGTTAACGCTTGTCCATAAAAACTGGGATTAATGCATGTATGTTTAGTTTGTTGGGCGCTGGCATAGTAGAGAATATTGTAGGTCTCTGATAGTCTTGTATTGAAAATAAATAGCTGTTTGACCAGTGTGATACTTGCAGTAAAGCATGGAGGTACGGACGCGTTTGAAACTGTTTATCTGTCAGTTCTCAACATTTTGGATTTATGTGATATGTGNGTACCGCTCAGACTCAATACGTAAAAGTGCGCATGCGCAGCGTCGGTTTTAGTAGCACCATCGTACGACTTTTCTGAGACGAGGCTTCCAAAAGTATCATGTGTACGATACCGAAAGACTTTAACTGCACTCGGTTATCGTGCATCATTTGTACTGATATAATTCTATGAACAGCGTCAAGAGATGGCGCTCTGTGAATATTAAACGTCTGACACTTGTGTGATACTTGCAGTAAAGCATGGAGGTACGGACGGGTTTGAAACTATTTATCTGTCAGTTCTCAACATATTGGATTTATGTGATATGTGACTCTACCGCGAGTTTGGGTTTAATAGAAAATGCACCAAAATATGGAACATATCGGCACAAAACATCAAACGACATATACATGGATCCATGCAAGGCATGTAAGTATACTACTTCTTAAACAAAAAGTACTACTATACTGCTACTATACTACTTCTATACTACTCGTACTCTTCTCCTCCTTCTACTACTACTAGTTCTCTTGCTTCTTCATGTCTACTTCTGTTATAGTTGTTGCTGTTGTGACTATAACTACTTCTTCTTCTTCTTCTACTACTACTTCTTCTACTTCTTCTTCTTCTTATTAGTATTAGTATAGGTATTATTATTATTGATATGATTAATAAAATTATTAATATGACGGTTACGAATATTTTGCGTACTTAATTGTATGCTCAGTGTTCACTATGATGCCACTGACGTCGATTTTTACAATAATGTACGATGATAATGGCGACTATGATAGTAACATCAAAGATGCTAATGATGATGATCATGTACAGATGATCATGTACTAACTACTTTGTATAGATGCTCGTGATTATGATGAAAAAATGCAATATATATGAGCCTCGCTCTGTAAAAAAGAGGTTTAATGCATATGAGTAAAGTGTCGTCCCAGATTAATCACGTGAGACGCTTTCCGCTTTTATTGTATTTTTCGTTCGAAACAAGACTCTTATTGACGAAAATCGAGTTTAAGCGGAAACTGTCGTCCCTGATAAGCCTGTGCGGACCCTCTTTTCACAGAGCGCGGCCCATATCTATGTGTTCTAGGTAATTTCGTCAGTTATTTAGTGTTCCCTACTGAAACCGATTGCAGGTTTGATGATTGCATTAATTCATGTTGTGCACTTGAAAAACTTAACTTTAGCATTGAATGCTCCCTGACGTTATTAACAGTAGGGCATTTATTATCCATAAGCTCGGATTGAGGCGCTTTGAATCGTTTTATCCCAGTGATTTCTTTCATGTGGAGTGAAATCATCCATACACTGCAGTCTGCACATGTCGCCTTTAATTAGCATTTCAAGTACGAATGCACATGACAGGTTACAGCGCATGTAAACATCTTCGGCGTCAATAACCGATCTTTCTTATTCTATAGGTCGTTTGATCATCTTTTCTGCCTCCTTTTTTCTACGCAGCCATCGATTCCAAAATGCCTTACATTACGACATTGATATACAACTGTGTTCACTCGGTTCTCATGTGTTCATTACAGACTATATATTTAAAACAAAACACTCGATCGTGAATAGAAATATAAAATCCGCAATTTGACCAGCCAATAGATGTGTGACATAGTCCGACGGATGACAACGCATATACAACTTCAAGAACACCGATGAAGTTTTCACTGTGACTTTATTCTGGTATTTAATAAGTCCACAGAATATTGCAATACATAAAATACATTCATTAATTTTCAAGTTCGTGGAATATTCAAGTCCAATAATCAAACATACAGGCGGGCGGCCTGCCCCTTACGGGCCTGCCCCGCGATTCACAACTTAATGAGTCCGATGTATATCCTAGCTGAATACGAGCTGAACTGATGAACATAAAATATGGCCATCTGTATATCTAAAAAGCACAAACCTACGTTGCTAGTAAATAATACAGATGTGATCCACAACAGATGTATACTATCCTGTTATAAGTATTATCATATGATTACATACAAATTGTAATGAAGTTGAAACTCATCCACCCAACCAATGTAAATTTCCCAATGGCTTTAACAGGTGGTTTTAACATTTCATCCTTGAATCTATTTCTGTCATTTAATCCAAGTGGAAACCTTAACATGTGTGACTTCTTTTATCATGGGCAACTTTGTAATGATTCATAAACTATTCATAATTTCGATGTTTATAGCTCAACTTTAACGGTTTAGTTAAGTTAAGTTTCATATTGTTACATTTTCCATTGATATACATCTGTTGACTTTAACATATGGTTACTTTCGTTATCCGATACTATCCTACTTATTTCAAATTCTTATCATAGACATTTGACCCGTTACGTTACAGATGTCTATATGCCTTCATATTTGCCAATATTTTACTTGTTTACTAACCTATATGGAATATTATCTTACATGCAATGTTATCCGACGACCCTTTTATTGTATATTCATTGACACCCACTAAATGGACATACGCTTGTATCAAATAACAATATTATTTCATAACACTCGCTCATGATAACTACTAGTATATAATTTGATACTCATAATATCATCTTGTTGTCGTCTCCATTTGTGCGGTATAGATCGTTGTCCAGCAACTGGATAAATTTTGCAATCATCTGAAGAAGTCAATTATCGGTAGAAACTGTTAAAGTTCAGTGAGTGCTTTCCAGGGCCCAGAATCAAGAATATTCTCATTTGTTAGCTCGACTCAGGTTACATTTGAGTTTTTACTTAGCCGAGCACTGGGAATGTCGGTCAGCTCACGAACAATCTCAACTATCTGTTAGCTATACAAAAAGGTTACATATTCGTACTCAAACTCAGTGTTGAGTCAGACTCAAAACTTAAAAACACATCTGTGAACACCAAGTGGAGCTTAATGGTAAAGCTAGGCCCAGTATCATGAACATTCTCAATTTGTGAGAAGATGATATTTGAGTTTCCCCTCAGTTGAGTACTGAGAATGTCGGTCAACACACGAACAATCTCAAATCTTACCTACAAGAACATTCAAATATTCTTCCTCCAAGTCATGGTTGAGTCAGACTCAAAACTCAAAGAACTTCTGCGAACAAAAAATTAAGCATGATGTTCAAAGTCATCTACAAATGTAAGAAAAACTCCAAGATGAGTCAGAATACTGACGTCAGTATACTAGTATTCGTGATACAAGGCCCAGGAGCTAACTGCTATGTACAGTTATAAAATCAATTGCGTATATGTATAAGTTTTCCCAGCTTTACGACGTTTGTTTATGTCCGAATTTATCTTGGATATTTGATTCGTTTTCGCACAGGTATCAGAAAGGCATCAAATTAATTGCTACAGGATACAGCACAATTTGTTTGGATTTCGATTGAAATCACGTGCTATTTGTTACTGTGTAGCTCATTAAGGGTTTCATAAATACGCAATCATTTGACCAAGCTTGTGATGAGAAACCAATTTAAAATTAACAGTGGGGCAAAGCGTAACGTTCAAACAAATACAGCATTCTTCATCAGAAAGATTTGGTTTTCGACTTGTACAGAAATGTTCGGTTCAGAATAAGTATATAGCTATTGTTTTGTTTAGCAGAATATCTGTTACATGCTTTATTATTCTAACAAAGATTGGGAGGTCTTTATAATTCAAGCATGTAAAAAATGTAATACCGGTATTGACATCTGCACTATTTCGTCTGTTTGTCGTTTGTCTTACGTAAAAAATAAAGTACGTATATCCGGCACTCATTCTTTCATTTAAATCATATTCCGATATAACTAAAGCTACCATATGTTTATAGAGCAATTCATCACAGTCAATTTAAGACCTTGCCAGCGCGTGCTTCAGAGCCGGTACCACCTGGTGCACGCGGGCACGTGCCCGGCCTGATGCGCCCTGCCGACTCTTATGTACTTCACTGATTGACCCCCGTGTGATTGAAGTTTAATGTGCGTCTGGAAACCGACATGTTCTCATCGGTTAAGTAGCCGTGGCATTGGGATGGATTTTAATATCGGTACTGTATATCGAACGCGCGTTATTTCACCTGGAAGTCACACAGTTGCAGACAAACGTAACCATGTATGTGCGGTTTGCGCTTCGTCGGCTTTTACCTTACAATACATGCGCAAATATTAGACCATGAAAAAAAACTATTTAAGCTTTGTGATTGAAATGTAACGGTCGAAAAATCATATAAAAGTTATGTTTATTTTTTCATCATAATGTTACATGACTGAGAATTACTGGTTACTATCTTTAAAAAAATGTCAAGCACATTAAACCATAGCAAAGTAACCTAATATGATCCGCGTCACGCGAAAATGGGTCGTATGCCTTTAGCGGTCTGCGTAGTTCTAGCTGACCCTACGCATACGCGCAGACTGTTCTGGAGCTACCCTGTCCGCTCTCGAGCTCCCAAAACCTTTCGCAACTTTATAGCGGACAGAGTAGCTCCTGACCAGACTTCACATGCTGGTCTGGAGCTACGTTAGCGGCTGGTCGCATATGGCTTATTACCCATTTTTGCATGACGCGGCTCAAGTATGTGATGAAATTTAAACTTGACAGAAACGACTGCGTCAATGCATTAGCGTATATAGTAAACTGACTGGATGGGACCGTAAGTTGGCATTTTTTAAAGTGCAGTATTGTTACACATTCATTTTTGTTTTTGTTTTTGGGAACATACTAATCACTAATAGACTGCTAGTATTTAAGCTCGGTATCAACATGTAACTTCCCATTTTCAGATTACGTTTTCACATTTTAGATTGAAGGATATAATGTAACGATAAGGATTTGTGGTTTCGTTATCCTTTCTGCTACAGCTGTTTGCACATTTGGGGTCAGACAGACAGGGCGGGGTCTTTGATGGTGGTTTTANCACCCACATTGGCTCTAGCTGCGTGCACCCACATTGGTCACTCCTGACTGCGACGTGCCCTTGATTTATGGAGCCGCCCGAAAAATGCTGGTAATTTTATGCTCTGAAAAGTATTATGTCATGTACATAAATGCGTTTCTCTCGTTCTGTATAATCAAACCCCACTGTTAAGTTGTACTCTGTGATATATTGTTTGAGGTTTCGGTTTGTTGTATATACTAATAAAAAGTTCAAGGTTTTATGTTTGTAGTAATTTACGAGGCGTATCACATAAAGTATCATCCTTTCACCGACATGACATATTTTAAATGTACTGTTACGTACCCTTCGCTCTGATGGCAATAAATTGCGACATGAGTAAAGTCTTTGTAACAGAATATAGACTTCACTTATATTTCATCGAAATATAATGATTCATTACCGGTAACCATTATTTTAAATCAACCACCGAACCAAGTAATGCGCTCTCCCCAATGTGTTGTGGTATTATATCTGTAGTCTCTCTCACTACGTTTATGACACTTCATTACTATGACACGCATACATCAATAGTACATTCTAAATAGCATCTCATACATATCTATGGTTTAAATGAAACGGCAAGAAACACGCATTTTTTTTGACCGTTTTTCATAAATCATATGTTTGCTGACATCTTCAATTTTTTGCGCGACAATAAACTATATTCCCAGAGGACTCTGCGAGAATACAAAACCAGCCACGTCTTATGCCAAGTCCCTTCATACCAGACATACGTATGTTCAGTCTGACAGAACTGTCAAAATAGATTTGTAAATGTTCAAATACTGTGTTATTCAACACATGTTGTTGTTGAGATTCATCGAACATTTCGGAAACAATTCAGCATGCTTATAATTACGGTTAGTGACTTTCAATTTAGGACTGTTTGGCATTAAAAAGGCTGAAGATACCGGTGTATGACTGATGGTAATGCACGGACTCGTTATCAACGCGCCGTGGTTTTTTTTTACGTCATGTTGCGTATCAAGAAATGTTGATATGAATGAAAGAAAGGATGAAAAGTGCACTTAAATCAACATTGATGTCCATTTTTTTTTAATTTTGATGTTATTATTTTGTTCTTGGTATCCGCACACTTGGCTGTGATCGAATGCAGACGGATAAACCTATTATCCAAGTGCGAACATTTTGAATTACCGCAATATAAAATATAATTGACCTATTTCGAAACAGATATACAGAAACGTGTGTTTATTTTAAAAATAACAAACCAATGTCTTCAACGAAACATAACACCGTGCTTCTGTTTCTCTAATCTTGAGGTGTGAAAGTGATGACCGGTTCCGCGATAATCAAGTATTCGACGGGCCAATCAAATTGCCCATTTGGGCGGAACAATCTCATTCGGAACCCTCTATGCGTGAAATGAATGCGCGCGTCAACTGAATATGACATTCTACTTTAGTTGTCTTACAATGCTATCCGTCGAGTATCAAATGTGCCATGCAAGACACTTGATTTTTGTTGGCGAAATGTTCAGACATTGTTATTTTGACAGGGACTATTCGGGGGTAGCGTGTCAGTCGGACAGCACGTCTGACAGATCGTTGGCTTAACATTATCGACAGCGAACCGCGACATTTAGCGCACGTCTACAATAGACCGAACTCAATTTATATTGTAATAGAGACCCTACCGACGGAGTTCATTATATGATCTGCGAAAGACAATAACAGTGGCGGTGTCAATAGAGCGGCCTTCATCATGATAATGTGTTTGTTTCGTTCTATGCATGTAGCCTCCATGTATATTCTGAGACATATTCAATGAAGTTTGCCGGTATACGGTACTTTCAGCTGTAAGTTTAATGAATGAGTTCTGTTTTGATGGATACATATACTTCTGGCTACGATAACGTAAAATTTCGCTTTTTATATTTTATATTTTCTGACTGTGCACAACATAAAGGTCTAGATAACCTGTAAGCTAAAGTTCATTAAGCTTATGGGTAACGTAATAATTCCAGGTAGGTCTACTTCAATATGCAAATGGTGTTGAGTCATGCGTTTGGAATCATAATTACGAACAAATAACATAACACATATTTCTGCTTTGCAAACGGATGCCACCTTAGCAATCTTTACGGGTGTTTCAGTGTATTATAAAGCATCTTAGCGTGTATAGTCCCAATAAAAAGAGCAACATTTGCCCATCCACAGTTTCATGCTTTGATTATTCGTTTTAATGATGACTTGACACGTGTACATGTTTGATGTGCCAGTTAACTTTGTTTGCTTCCCAACTGCAAACCCATCAATCGATTGAGCCCTGTGGCGTCATAACTCGGTGTCTTGCCCGTATATTGGTCACTCCTGTCCGTTTCTGACCGCGATGCGCCTGTGATTTACGGAGCCGTCCTCTGTACGAACCGATAGAGATGCTGGTAAACCAATTTCAGGAAAACGATAACGTACAAATATCAGTATGTCAAAAGTGATATTAATTTGACACTGTCCGAGAGAATAATGATTGAGTATAGAGAAGGTTATAAAAGAAGCTTGTACGGCAAAGAAATACGCGTGAATACATTAAATGAAGAAAATAACACAAGTGTATGGCGACATATACACGTGTAAACATTTTTGACACTTAAAGATGTACTGATCAAGTATTTTTTTATACATGTAAATTATAATGAAGAATTGACACTAACGCTATCCGTTAATTCAGATTGAATATTTATTTAGTAAGGAAACTACGTAAACTTGTATTTCTTCATGGACCCAAAACAGAACAATTATTATTTATATTATAACTGCTTAAACGGACTTGTCAACAGAATTTCGTATTTTTTAGGGACAAAAATGCTAACAAAACTTCAATATTTTAAATAGTTTTACATAATTCAAATAACAAGGATAAGGATAAAAAGTACCATCCCTGGGGATCGATCCCGGGACCTCTCGAAGCAAAAGCTAACTCGTTACCACTAAAACACGCAGGCTTTTACTGTTCACACGTAGTTATGTCGGTAATACACGTTTTTGCTTAATTATCCACGAAAAGTGTTACAAACGCTTTAACAAAAACATACAATTTTTATTGGTTATTATCGATAAACGAACATATATTGAACTATTTTCGTAGCCAGGTGTGTTATTTAGCTTTTTTGAATATAATGCATACATTTTTTCTTGGAATCTATTGGCATTTGTTTTTCATTTTTTCCAAATTGTGAGCAAGTCCTTTTAATCGCTAGATCCGATGAATTGAAATAAAGAAAAACTACATAAGTTATTTTTTCAGATTGTTATCTAGTTATTAATGTCTTGTTAATTCAGTCACTTAGTTAAATTGTATCATTTAGCGAGATATATTCACGATATAGACCTGTGTAAGTCACATCAAATATTTTTGTTCACAAAAAAAACGCGGATAATCCTGATAAAAATAACCGTCTCTATATCTAGATATAAGCGCTATACACTTGTTTTTACACTAACNAAGTTATTTTTTCAGATTGTAATCTAGTTATTAATGTCTTGTTAATTCAGACACTTAGTTAAATTGTATCATTTAGCGAGATATATTCACGATGTAGACCTGTGTGAGTCACATCAAATATTTTTGTTCACACAAAAAAACGCTGACAATCCTGATAAAAATAACCGTCTCTATATCTAGATATAAGCGCTATACAATTGTTTTTACACTAACAAGGTATATCTTGTGTTGAAAAATAGCATTTAATTGTCGATGACATATGTTTAACGATTTATGTGCTCCAGATTGCTAAACCTTGTCTGCTATCCATCTAAATTAATACGGTAACAGCATGACGGNATTGCTAAACCTTGTCTGCTATCCATCTAAATTAATACGGTAACAGCATGACGTGTGTGTTTTCGTCTGTCCAGATTTCGTTTTAATTCTAAAACCATGTAATTCATGGGAGGTTTGAATATTAATTTTGATTATTATTCCCCGTGACCAAACGGTATGTACGTCAATTCTTCTCAGTCAAAGGTCAAGGTAATATTTCAAGGGGTAAAGGTCAAACATTTTCATTTATTTGACAACTTATAATACGGAAGAATTTGTAAATCCGTTGACAAGCCTTATGATAGTCTGTGATAATGAGTGTAATACAAATGTCCTCTGCATATGTTAGAAGTTCGAGTATATAACGGGGTAGTGACTATTATAGTTCTAGTTGCACTGATTGAAGAAAAAAACAAATGTAGATTTTAGTTAATATTTCAACATTTTGCATTGATTTTTTGTAAAAAAATATATATTATGGACATACAAAAACTGCAACAAATAGTTTGGAGCGATGGAGCAAAGCAAAATCCAATATGTGCACTTTTTGATGTTGAAACATATCTATGTGAAGACATGTATAAAAATGCACGATGCATCACAGGTGGTAAACCGTCATCTTCGAAACCACCCGTAGCCCCGGAGCTTCGTGCGCGTCTGGGATCAATAAAATTGTGATACATATTAAACCGCTATCAATCCATAGAGCATTCAAATTTACCTTTTGAATTCATGCGTTTGTACTCAGGCAATCTCCGGATCATCTAAGCAAACGGCACATTGTTGTTAAGCATGAATATACATTGATTTAGATATACGTGTATACATAACGGATTCACACCAACGACTACACTCAATCGGAGAATTGGCAATATAACATTTAATGTTAACACAATATCTCAAACGTGAATCGGTATAGCACTTACCAAGCTTTATAAAGAATATCAATTACGGGTGTTGGCTTGGGTTTAAATGATGAAGATGTAACTGACGTCACGTCGACTCGCTGTAAACATCCGTACTATTCGCATTGTCACATGTATTAAATGAGTTTGCACCTACTATCCGCTTCTCGTTGATGTAGACACACGATCAGATAGCACTCAAATAAAACTGCGTACAACTTTTGAAGGTGTCTTGGCACATATGTACCCAGTGTACATAAATAAAGGCATTGGCATTATCCTTCTCCTCATCCTCCTCATTNCTCGTCGACAAAGAAACAAGTGTTAAATACAAGGCGGATAAAAACTCGAAAAAAGATCTCAATAAGGATAATAAAAAATCTAAACAAAACTGTGAGAAGCGGTAAGTGTTGCTTCCATGAATTTTCTTGCATGCGAGAGATACTTTAGAGAAAACCTAAGAAAAAAAAACAGTTTTTAATCAATATTCAATGATTATACCGATATTGCAACAAAGCGATCACAGTTTATTGTTATTTGTCTGCTAGGTCATCGTGATGTGATGTTTTTTATGCACTTAACGTACACAACGTATTAGAATTAAATTTGGTCTGTAAAAAGACTCATAAAAAATGAAATGTTTTTTGCATGCNCAGAGTTGTTCAATTAGCTAACAACCTGTGTTTTTAAAAAGAATTGATCGCATGTTTACGAGACAATTATTATCTGTCAAAATCGAAATGCATGATCATTTAATTAAGGATATTTGCTCTGCAGTCTACTTTCCAGTCTTGACTTATGCAGATTTGTATGCATAGCGACCTCCTTCTGTCTTTCAATTCAATACTATAAAGGTAGTCGACTTATTAAGCACATGTTTCTCTACAGTCGTTTAGAAAAACCGATGTAGAAAATGTTATTGTTTTATTTGTAATTGTTTCCGATCAACTGGCACGTCATAAACAATAGGAGTACACGTGCACTTGCATACTTGCCCAATCTATACTGCAAGTACTTCGGGTAGATGTTTATCATGTACGACGAGTACAATATATGGATATCATTTTTTGACTTTTACAAGTTGTTATTTCTAGCTCACCTGAGCACAAAGTGCTCATGGTGAGCTATTGTGATCGCCTTTTGTCCGTCGTCCGTCGTGCATCATGCGCCGTCAATATTTACATTGTTAACATTCTAGAGGCCACATTTATTGTCCAATCTTCATGAAACTTGGTCAGAACATGTGTCCCAATAATATCTTGGACGAGTTCGAAAATGGTTCCGGTTGGTTGAAAAACAGGGCTGCCAGGGGGCGTGGCATTGTTCCTTATATGGCTATAGTAAAACCTTGTTAACACTCTAGAAGTCACATTTATTGTCCAATCTTCATGAAACTTAGTCAGAACATTTGTTCT